>PVJA010043325.1:0-16661 GCA_004027025.1 Myocastor coypus | reverse complement strand
AGTTCGAGACCAGCCTGGGCTACAAAAGTGAGCTCAAGGCCAGCCTGAACTGCATAACGAGACCCTGTCTCAAAAAAAAAAAAAAAAAAAAAAAAAAAAAAGACGAAAAAAAAAAGAAATGTGTATCCTACGTGTTTAGAGGCTGGAAGTTCAAATCAGGGGCCTGCACTTGGCAGGGGCTCCTTGGCACCAGCGTATCATGACATTTCTTATTTCTTTTTCCGTAGTGAATCTGGGGCCTCTGCACAGAGCTACCCCAGCCCAGCTCCTCTCTCTCTCTCTCTCTCTCTCTCTCTCTCTCTCTCTCTCTCTCTCTCTCTCTCTCTCTCTCTCTTTGTATTTTAGGGAAGGGTCTATAAGGTATACAGGGTCTCACTACTAGATCAGACTGCAGTGATCCACCTGTTTACAGCCTCTCAAGAGCTGGGATTACAAGTGTGCCCTACCACAGCTCTCTCTGTCTCTCTGTCTCTCTGTCTCTCTCTGTGTCTCTCTCTCTCTCTCATCTTTTTATTTTGATAGGAGTTTTCACTGAGTCTCCCAGTTGCCCACGCTGAGCTTCAGTGTGCAGTCTGCCTACCTCAGCGGCCCTAAGTACTCCGGTACAGGCACAGTCCACTAAGTCAGGCTTGAAAGAACCGCCTGACCTCCTGCGGTCTCACATCCTCCAGAGGTCCTTGAAGAGCCGGGTCCCCACCCTCCTCCTGTGCTAGAGTTGGGGCCGTGTGATTGACAGCTCATAGGCCTGTAGGAAGCCCTTGTCCACCGCAAGAGATGGACAGATGGTGCCTGAGTGGGCCGAGCTAGCAGCCGTGTAAGCCCCGGTAGAGTGAGGAGGAAGGCCGCATGCTTTGAAAACCAGCTTCTTCAGAACCTCCTGAGGGCCTTTCTGTAAGATAGAGATTGTGATAGTCTTGCCTCCCAAGGACAAGAGCAGTCTCTTTGACAAGGTCTGACGTGCCACAGGGATGGGCCTCCATGGGCCCCGGGCCTGGGTCTGTGCCAGGGCTCCTCGCATACTCACACCGTCCAGTCAGCAGTGTTCAGTGGGCACTCAGTAGACACGACGGAGGCACAGCGCACCAGCTGCATGCAAAGGGGACACCGAACAAATGTTCAGGCAGAAGTTAACTCAGGGCGGGCTGGAGTGTGGCTTACTGCTATTACGGTCGCCTAAGGAATCCCCGGCCTTGGTTTCAAACTGCAGCACAAGGGCCAGCCAAAGAGCTTAGTGGATTAAAACGCCTGCAAGCAGGCACAGGGGCTGGGGGCTTGATCATTGCGCTACAGTGCCGCTCCCCCGCCCCTAGGGCACGCTGAGACCGTAATTGAGACTGGGTATAGTGGGGCAGTGCCTGTAATCCCAGCTCTTGGCCGGCTGTAAACAGGCGGATCACTATGAGCCCGATCTACTAGTAAGACCCCTAACACCCGGTACACCCTTCCCTAAAATACAAACTGTAGCACAGTAAAAAAATAAACAATAATAATAATAGTGACAATAATGATAATTTAAGGCCTAAAGTAGTGGGGTGAGGAACACAGCACTCTTAGGTTATTTGATAGCTTTGGGGTTCAGGGAAAATTCCCATGGACCTTGGGGTGTGGGTGTGTGAGGGAAGGCCCCCAGGGCACAGGTCTCTGTGCCGTAGTCTTCTCCCCAGGGCTCTGTCCCTGCCTCCGCACCATCATAAGCACAGCTGGTTGCAAACAGTGAGATTCGCCCTACGGAGCTACAACAGTAATAATAAATGTCACAACACTAACATTTACACCGAGTTTTCTATGCAGCTCAGACTGACATCAACAGACAGAAAACCTGCTCATGGCCACCTGGGAGTAAGAAGCTGTGATCAAGCCCCTTTTGCAGGTGAGAAAAGTCTCAGAAAATGACAATATTGCCAAAGTGCACCAGCAAAGCGGTGAAAACTTGAGGGCCAAGACAGCTGTCCTTTGACCCCAAACCTGCCATGTGCAGTGGCCCGGGCACTCATGCAGGACACTCAGGATGGGCTGTGCCTACTGAGCATCTTAATAAGCACCCACTAGGTCTGACGGGCAGGCTGAGATGGTTCCCGGAGTTCCTCTGGGCTCTTTTAGAGAAGCCCCAGGATGGTGGCATTGCGCTCTGCACCTTGTTCTCTGTTCTGATGGTGTCCCCATCTTCTCTAGGAAGTCCCACCTGTCAATTTGGATAGGCCTTCCTTTGCCCTGTATTACTAGCTTCAGAGATATCTGGGGACACCGAGCAGGCTCCCTCTCCCAGGACTTTGAACCCTGAGGAGTGTTACCCCCAACAGCACAGCTGTACAAGCCTGGCTCTCTCAGACACCCCAAGTTGCCTGGCTCCCTATGCTTTCCCCTTTCTCCACTGGGCTTGCTGTTCTGTGTTGGTTCAGAGTTCCCCAGTCCCTTTGTGTAAAGTCCTTGCAGGACCAACAAATGGGAGGACCCTCTGCTGTCATGCTTGAGACCCTCTGTGAGTCCTGAAAGCAGGAGCGCTGTCCACACCCCCCACATACCCCCTTAGGCTGCCTTGTTCTGGTGCAGGACATCAACAACCCTAAACAAGGGTAGCAAAGGGAACAGAGAACCGGAAATCACCACAAGGCACCACACACAGATCCCAGTCAGCACCATCTTTGCCCTGGGTCTCACTGTTTTCCTGGCCACATGCCTGTCCTTCGTTATCAAGAGTTAGAGCTGGAGCTCGGCAGCCCTCTGGCCCCAGCTGAGAGTGGACGTCCACACACTATTGGGTCTCCATTGCCAGCACCGGTAGACGCTTCCTCCTGCCAACCCTGAAGAACCTAAGTAAGCACAGACTGAGCACCCTTCTTAGTTCTTATGAAACACCTTTGCCTTTCCTTTATTACCTTTCAGATGAGTCTTTTTTTTTTAATATTTACTTTTATTTTATTTTTTCTTGTTTCAGAACTTTTGTTTGTTTATTCATTTTTATGGCCGGCTCAGCCTGCCCTGAGGGCAGGGGTGGCGCAGCATGTGGTGCCGGGGATCGAACTGCAGTCCCTGCAGCCGCCCCAGCTTTCCTAAGTAGGCGCTTTAGACCACTGAGCCATCCCGCCGGGTCCCTCAGATGAGTCTTTGTGCATCGTTTACACTGCTCTGAAATGCGCTGACGCTCAGGCTACATCAACCCTCCTGTGTCACCTCCAGGGCTAGGATTTCAGGTGGGAGTCACCAGAAGGTTCCCTGGGGGATTGAGACCAGCCTGGGCTACATAGCCAGTTGAAGCCAATGTGAGCTACACAGGGAGATCCTGTCTCAAAAAAAAAAAGGATTGGGGTTATTGTTTGTGACAGGTATTCCTCTAAGAGTTTTGCGCATTGCCATCCTCTGACATTAATTCTATGCACTGTGAAGCAGTATGGGCTTTAATATGAAAACAAACTCTCAGAAATGGAGGTGGGTTAGCAATGGAGCACCAAGGTGATAGCTGATAAGTGCAGGGCCATAGACATAATCCTCACTTGATCTGACTCAGGAATCCTGCTCTAAACCCCTAAGCTGCACTTCCTGAAAATGGTTCTCTTTCCAAGCGATTCTCAAATCTAGAAGAAAACAAAGTATCAGAACTTCCAGAGAAATTATCCTTTGAAATGCATTTTAAATAGATTATAATTTCAAATTTGAAAAATAAAAGATACAACCAGTATGAATGTTTTGCTCTGTGTGTGTGTGTGTGTGTGTGTGTGTGTGTGTGTGTGTGTGCCACAGGCCTGAACTCAGTGCCTTTCGAATGCTAAGCAGGCGCTCTACCTCTGACCCTGAGATGGTCGGCCTCAACCCCCTAAGTGCTATAAACACATACCTGTGCCACTATGTCCCACCTTAGTAGTTTGTTTATTTGAATGTAAAGCAAACTATCTCTTTTCTATTGTGCTTCTCAGATGGGTTAGCCCAAGATGGCCTTAAACTCACTACATAGTCCCAGCTCTTTCAAACCTGTAGTGCTCCTGCATCTGCCTCCTGAGTGCTAAGATTAAGGTTATGGGCCTCCCCCACGATACCAGCCTGAAGCCAGGACACCTTTGGGAGACACAGGGGCTGCCATGGATGATGAATTCGGCATCTGCCCGGGAGACTGAGGTGTATGGTCACCACCTCGCTGGTGGAGATTTAGGTTCTGATGGATAAAACCACAGAACAAGGATAGATACAGCAACCCTAAAGAAATAGAGTCCCTCCCCACGTGCTTACGTGTGCTTTCCTAGCAGCCTATGATATTCCAGTCTTTCAAAAACTTGATCAAAATGTGCTTAGACCTAAAGCCTTTCCTGATTAACCTGTCTCCTCTGCATTCTCCAAGTACTCTACTGGGAAGACTTGCACTGCTCTGTATCGCTCTGCTCTTGGGCATAAGCAGTTTGAGCTTTGTGAGTACTGCACACAGGTGCACATAGACCCTCTTTGTTTTCTTTTCTTTCTTTTTTTTTTTTTGTCTTTTTGAGACAGGGTTTCGCTATGCAGTTCAGGCTGGCCTTGAGCTCACTTCCGTAGCCCAGGCTGGTCTCGAACTCGCACCGATCCTCCTGCCTCAGCCTCCCATAAGCATGTGCGACCATGCTCGGCTCCCTCCTTCCAAAGGTCACATAGCGAGGGTCCTCGTGGACCTGGATTTGAGGGAGACAGTTGCTACGGTTAGTACCTAGATTCCTCCCCACACTCAACCACGCCCAGCCTAGGTGGAGCGTGGCAGAGGTGACTAGAAATAGAGTGCAGGGCAGGGGTTCAGGGTGCAACAATGGGATGAAGGGTGTGAGTGCTGGCATCCCTGAGGGTGGGGGACCTGGATAAGAGAAGGGACGGCAAGAGGCTATGGCTTGCACCTTCTCGCTGGGCGCCTTCTGCCTGCTGCCTCTGACCACCATGGACCGTTTCTCCTCTCTGAGGTGGCTGTCTTGCCACCTTGTCTTGGAGCCAGCCGATTATGGACCAAAACCTCTATAAACTGTGAGCAAAAATAAACCTCTCCTCTTATAACATTAGATGTTGGAGGTTTTGTCTGAGCAATGAGAAAAGTAACCAGAACAACACTGTCCAGGTGTGGGCCACCTTGGGGGCTCAGCTTGTGGCCTAAGGCAGCTCCGTCTCAGAGTCTGGTGTGACAGCCCTCTGGGTAGGCAGCAGTAGTCCAAGTTGGGCTGCTTACCACAGTAGAGTTGAAGAGCGTGGCAAGGAGCTCGATACAGGAAGTCCCTGCCTTAAGAATATTAGAGTTGCAAACTTTCACAGATACAAATGGACACCGTATTGTGAACATTTGTAGACTTCAATGAGTCATCCAAGTAGCTCATGTGTCTAGAGAGCACCGTCACTGTTGTGATCCTGGTCTATGCTCCAATCAGTTATTGTGACTGTCAAGAAATATTACTTATGTGACAGTTTTCATCAGGCACTGAGGGCAATTGATGGCACAGAAACAACCTGAAAACAACTTGGGGAGGACGTAACATCTACACGGCCATAGAAGACATCAGCTTTGCTTGGCATGTGAGCTTTTGGCTGCCACTATGAACTGGGCTTGGAGAAACCTTTGCAGCTTGTTCATGAAGTTCATGTACTTCGGAGGATGGGTGAGGAGCCTCAAGAGGTCATCAGGAGGATTGGTGTGAGTTCGAGATCAGCCTGGGCTACAAAAGTGAGCTCAAGGCCAGCCTCAACTGCATAGCGAGACCCTGTCTCAAAAAGACAAAAAAAAAAAAAAGAGGTCATCAATAACTTAGCAGCTCTCAGCTGGGCGTGGTTGCGCACGCTTGTAATCCCAGCACTTGGGAGGCTGAGGCAGGAGGCCTGGTGCGAGTTCGAGACCAGCCTGAACTAAACAACAAGACCCTGTTTCAAAAAAAAAAAAAAAAAAAAGAACCTTAGCAGCTCTTAACATCTTAACATCAGCAACTTAGTGACCTTTAGCAACAAGCTGGAGCCACATCTGAAGAGGACAGTGCCACTAAGTTCCTCTATGCACAACACTGGGAGCTCGCTAATGAAGACTTGAAGAATTAGAGGGCCTCACTCCAAGAGAGCGAAGACAGCGTGGCTTGTGTCTAGATGTTCCTGGAAAGCTTCATGCAGTCATAAGTGAGTTATTGTGGGTTTTTTTTTTTTTCAATGATGGCTAGAAAGCAATTGATTCATGGTACTGTGCTAGGATTAAGGGTACCAGGATCAAGAGTGGTGACTGATAAATCAGCCCAGTGACTGGTCTGGCCTCATCCTAGTCCTGGGAGCATGAATTCAATGTGAGAGACAGAAAGAGGCTTGCGTTGCCCTCCTGCCTGCTTTGTTCCCTGCCATGCCCCGTGATGCTCCTCTGCCACCCATCCTGCCTCAGAACCACTCGATTATGAGTTGAGTCCGCTACCCACTTGCTACTAAATAAACCTTTCCTCTTTTACCTTTAAGTCTCAGAAATTTTTATCTCGGCAACGAGAAAAGTACTTAAGACACAGGAGGAAGATATAACTGAAGAACCGAAGAGATTCCCAACATAGGAAACACCAAAAAGGTGTTCTTTGGTTGAAGAGACCCTGTTGGTCCTCAGGACCTCAATGAAGAAGGACATACAAGGTCACAGCAGCCATTCACACGCCATCCAGAGCTAGGGAGCCGTCTCCCGCAGGGAGGAAGGAGCCATTGCTCGGACAACAGTGAGTCGGTTTCTCAAGCATGCTCACAGAATTGAATCCATAAAAAAGCCTGTGTGATGGCCAGCTAATGGCCAGCTGCTGACACCCAGCTGAAGGGAATCGGCATGGTGCTGTGTGGGGAAGGCCCACCTGCGGATTGTTGCCAAGAGCGTAAAAGGAGAACTGGGGTCGGGGGTGAAGATGGTACTGTGTTGGGTCTCCTAGAACAGCTTGTCCTGCTGGTTCTCCCGATGGGAACTCAGCTGCTCCCATCGCTGGAGGGGCTTGAGACCTTGCTGTCCCCGAGGGCGGCTTCAGTTCTCTGTGGGGAAGCTCCGATCTTTACCCTGAGTGCCCCTTCCTGGCTCCCATGCAGACCCCTCCGCCTGGTGGCACAGACGCTTCCTCCCACTGGTGCAGACTTTTTAGCTTCCCTCAATGACCTTTGGGCCTTCGCGGTGCAGACCCTTGGTACAGACTTGCGTGAGACATTGTCACGGGCTCCCAGCTTCCAGCTGGACTCATGGAGGACGTTGCCGTGGACTGTAGATCTTCAGCTGGACTTGCGCAGGACACTGCCATGGGATCCTGGTCCTGAGCTGGATTCTTCGTTTCTCTGGTGTGTGGGCAGACCTCTTGCACTCTTCTGTGTTGCGCTCTGTGGGGGTCACTATTACAAAGTAATCCTATCAATTGCATGTCCTGTATTAAATCCATTTCCGTGCAAGCCCTGACTAAAGCAGCTTGTGATGTCAGCGCTGGGCCGCAGCGAGATCCTATCTTGCCCTCCAGCTCCTGTTACTGATGCGCCTTCAACTCCACCGCCTCCCCTCCCCCTCTCCTCCAGCGAGTAAAGCTCTTCTTTTTTTTTTTTAATTTTTATTTGTATTTATTTATTTATTTATTTATTTCTTCTTGTTTCAGAACCTTTGTTTATTCACTCATTTTTATGGCCGGCTCAGCCCCCGCCCCCGCCCCGCCCCACCCCCCACCCCCCACCCCCGCCCCGGGCAGGGCTGGCGCAGCATGTGGTGCCGGGGATCGAACCGCGGTCGCTGAAGCCACCCAAGCTTTCCCAAGCAGGCGCTTCAGACCACTGAGCCATCCCACCGGGCCAGGCTTTCTTATTCTTTACCTTGTATATTTGCATCAAAGGTTGTGAGACTCTGCTGGACTTACCAATAAATCCCGCTTACAAATATCCTCCCTGAGCGGGACTTGCTACCAATTTGGGGACTGACTTATACACCACAAACCAGTTTCCTTTCCATTTTAAGCTTCTGCAGGGAAGGCCGGGCCAGGCCCTACTGCTTCCGTTTTTGGTGTGGCGTTCCTTCCCCACTTCTGCCTACCTACGCCTGCTCTTCGCCTTCCTTCCTCCTTGAAGGCGTGCATGCCAGGGTGAGGGTGGCTTGGGAGCCTGGTTGCCTAAAGCCGCGGCGGGGGGGGGGCACTCTCACTTGTGCTCGCCATCCAAGGGACTCTGTGCTCTAGGCGTTTGGGGTGCAAGGCCACTAAGGCCTTCCCCAGAGCCGAACCAAATCCCAGTCCCTTAGCCAAGTGTCTCAGCCCCATGCCCTTCCCAATTTTTATTTTCCAGAAGCTCCAAGGGAAAAGGTTCCTTTCCACTATCCCCACCTGTGTCTTCCTCTTTGGGCAGTTTCTGAATGCAAGTTCACTTTTCTGATGAAAAGTGAAGAATGAGTTGGCATGGGGCCCGGCAGGATGGCTCAGTGGTCTAAAGCGCCTGCTTAGGAAAGCTTGGGCGGCTACAGGGACTGGGGTTCAATCCCCGGCACCACATGCTGTGCCAGCCCTGCCCTCAGGGCAGGCTGAGCCGGCCATAAAAATGAATAAACAAACAAAAGTTCTGAAACAAGAAAAATAAATAAATAAAAGAATGAGCTGGCAGTTAGCAAGCTAGTGCTAAGTGCAGACCCACGGTATCAGCCATCCTCGGAGGGGAAGGGAGCAGTGAGGTGGTAGGCAGCTGGGTGTCTTGTCCCATGGCAGGCAGCTGGTTCCAGCGACTCAGGAGCTCAACCCCGTCCATCAGATTCCAGCGCACATTCTCTTCATCGTGCTGTAGAGTTAACAACCAGGAATATCGTTCTGCTGAAAAGCTCCCGAGCCAAACTTTTCCCAAGACCTGCAAGGCTTTGAATGCAATCCGTCATTTTCCTTGTGGGCCTAGTAGATTCTTCCCTCTTCGCTTTTCCCTGAAACCCCTGGGGTGGGCGTGGGACTGCCGCTGAAGGGGGATCCATGAATAACTTGCGGATCGCTATCAAGAGACTCTGTAATCAGTTGTTCTCCTAGCAGCTGCTTTGGGCTTCCTCATGCAAGAGCTTGAGCCCTAAAATGCAAACCACTCAAAATTGCAACATGCTCCTTGCTGGCAGCTTGCCACCAAGCTTGATTCAGCATGTTTGGGAGCCGGGGACAAGTCACCGTGGGTCCCGAGGCGAGAGCCAACAGGCAGCCTTGCACACCGCACATCCTGGATCCTGGTCACAGCAGCTGCTGCTCCCTCTGCCTAACATAGGCTCGTTGGCTGTGCCTAACGTATCACAGTAAGGAGGAGCACAGGGTTCCCATCTGCCCCAAGGAGTCCTCATCCCAGCTCCACAGCAGCCCTGGGTGACTGTGCTCAGGAGTGCGTGGGGAGAGCAGGTTGTTAAAACCTGGGCCTTGCCCCAAATCTCCTAGGTCAAATTCTCCAGGGTGGAGCCTGGGAAAAGCGCATCTTAACGAGTTCTCTGGACACTTGGGAAGAACCTAAGCTCTGCTTTGCAGAACTGAGTCACGGCTTCATCTTCCAAATTTTTATCCTTATTAAAATAAAATTAACCAATATCTATGCAGCACTTACAAATACTGCACTTCTGGGCCCGGCAGGATGGCTCAGTGGTCTAAGGCGCCTGCTTAGGAAAGCTTGGGCAGCTGCAGGGACCACAGTTCGATCCCTGGCACCACATGCTGCGCCACCCCTGCCCTCAGGGCAGGCTGAGCCGGCCATAAAAATAAACAAACAAAACAAACAAAAGTTCTGAAACAAGAAAAAAACAAATACTGCACTCCAGGAACTGGGTGCAGGACACACAGTTAGGACTGAAGCGTCCAAGGAAACCCTAGTAAGGAAGACACTCTTAGCCCAGTAGTGCAGATGAGGAAACTGAAGCCAGAGAAGTCAGAAACTGTCTCAAAGTCACTCCTGAAGTAAGAAGCAGTCCGGCTCCAGATCACCCTCTCCACTCCCCTGCCTCTGTGGATTTCTGTCTTTTAAGCGCCTCACTTTTGACACATACGTAATTTACTTGGTTGTAATGCAAAGTCTGTGAGTCCAGAGGCTTTCAGCTCTTTGCTCATGGCTGCATATCCAGAGGCTAGGAGGACAGCAGGCAGCGCCAGGGCAGATCCCCAGACGTTAAATGGATGTGCCAATATTGTACCGTGAAGTTGAGGAAATGCTTACGTATTTTCCCTTTCATTCACTAAAGTCCACTGACACAATTACGACTGCCCAGGAGGCCCCGCGCCCGCCCCAGGTCACCCTATTTCTTTCCACTGCCATCTGAGAGAAGGACGCCATGATGAGGGTCCCACCCCTCTCACTGCGCTAACCACAAATCATTGCAATTTTCGCATCAAGGCAGACTAGGAACTAGGTTGATTTGTCTTTGCACCCCAGTCTGTTGTTCTCTGTGTGTGTGTGTGTGTGTGTGTGTGTGTGTGTGTGTGTGTGTGTGTGCATGTGTGATGACGAGGCCTGAGCCTCCCTACATTGCTCAATTGACCAGGCTAGGCTCCAACTTGTAGTCCTCCTGCATCGGCCTTGCAGAGTGCTGAGATTACAGGCATGTATCACCACCAAAGAATGAAGACGTCTGCGAGGGGAACTGATCGCAGGTGAGATTGCTCCTTCGCTTCCTGTGAGATTTGAAAGGAGGCCTTGGGATCAATGATAGCCAAGATGAAAGAGGTTGAGATCGGGACTTTCAGGAGCTGCAACCTTGAACCTTGGGCATCGGGACCCCTCCACTCCTTCGGGAGGAAGCTTCAAGCTGCTTCATTGGTCCCCAGTAGCCCATCACCTCCGGTGCAGGGCAAGTCGCTCTTGCGAAGCTCCTGCGTTGTTAATTTCCTATCATTTAATTTTTAAATCTTGAAACTCTATGTCATTTTTATTGTGCTTTTCTTTTATTTATGCATTTATGTATTTATGTATGTATGTATATATATATATATATATATATATATATATATATATATATATGTATTTACTTATATTCTCTTGAAAAAACACCAAAAAACAACAAAAAGTCCACTCCCTCAGAATCCATCCAAGGCTTGCCAGCCAGGAGCCCAGCAACGCAGCAATTTGTTAAGGGCCCACAGCCCGTGCTGTGGATAAACAATCTCTGATCCCGGTGCTGGTGAAACCTGTCATTTACAGGCTACCGTAGAGGATAACGTTAATTAGGACTCAGGTGCTATGCTTCAGAGGCTGCTGAAGTCACCTGCTTTGATATATCTGATCACACCTGTGCGTGGGCAGTGGCATAAGGAGCATTCTGGGGCCGGTGAGATGGCTCAGTGGTCTAGAGCGCCTGCTTAGGCAAGCTTAGGCCACCACAGGGACTGCAGTTCAATCCCCACCACCAAATGCTGTACCAGCCCCACCCCTAGGGCAGACTGAGCGGGCCATAAAAACAAAAACAAAAGAAAAAGAGTATTCTGGTTGGCACTAACTTCCCAGTAGTGGGAGTACACAAGTGTGCACACCCTTCCTTGCACACGTATGTGGCAGTCTAAAAGTAGATAAACCAGTTACTGTCTCTTTCCAGACTTGGAGAAGTCTGATGATCTCAGAGCTGTTGGAAGGTTCGCTTTGCCATGGAATATGACCCAGTGTCTGCGCTACTCTTCTCTCATTGCTGGGGCAAATATCCCACACTCAGAACAAAGGAAAGAAAGCTTTCAGTTCATACTCAGCCAGCTCCAAGGCAGAGGAGGCACGTGGCAGCGGGCAGCAGTTCGTGGAGGTGGAAGACAGCGAAACTGCAAGAGCGAAAGGGAAGTGCAAGAGTAACAACGTCTGCGGGGAGGAAGTCTGGCCTCTGTCTCTGTTGCTGCATTCAGCCTCTCTGCCCCAGGCTGGGTGTAGCCTTCACACCCATAATCCAGGCAGTACTCAGAGCCATCATCCTAGCCTCGGATCGTGGATTAATCACAGACTGTAGAACTGGGCCTCAGTGATGGCCTGAGCCTTTTTTTTTTTGTTGTTGTTGTTGTTGTTGTTTTTAATTTATTTTATTTATTTATTTATTTTTTCTTGTTTCAGAACCTTTGTTTGTTTATTCACTCATTTTTATGGCCTGCTCAGCCCGCCCCGAGGGCAGGGCTGGCGCAGCATGTGGTGCCGGGGATCGAACTGAGGCCCCTGAAGCTGCCCAAGCTTTCCCAAGCAGGCACTTTAGACCACCGAGCCATCCCACTGGGCCCCAATGGCCTGAGCCTTTGGGTGGACAAATACACCCAAACTGTAACCCCTACTCTTGAGAACCTTGCTCGGGTGTGGAAAGGAAACGGTGGTGTAGTGGAGAGGGGAGTCCCACCATCCAGGGTACCTGAGAGCCGAGGTCTGGGGTGCTTAATCCCAGGAGTCAGAGTACTAGGGACATAGGGTGAGCGGTCAGCTCAGTGTTATTTTTAGCAGTGTGGGTGAGAGCAAGCTTTGTTGTTGCTGTTGTGGTGGTATTTGGGATCAAACTCAATTCCTAGTCTTTTATATATTTTTTAAAAATTTTATTTATTTATTTTTTTTCTTGTTTCAGAACCTTTGTTTGTTTATTCACTCATTTTTATGGCTGGCTCAGACCGCCCGGAGCGCAGGGCTGGTACAGCACGTGAAGCCGGGGATCGAACCGTGGTCCCTGAAGCTGCCCAAGCTTTCCCAAGCAGGGCTTTAGACCACTGAGCCATCCTGCTGGGCCCCTATATTTTTTTTTATTCATGAAGTTTTATATATTTAGGACAGAGTCTACAGGATCTGTAGGGTTTCACTATATGGACTGAATTTATAGTAATTCTCCTGTTTTCAGCTTCGTCAGAGCTGGGATTACAGGCGTGTGCCACCACGCCCAGACTCATTCACAATCTCAGCGTGCCCCAAGGGTGGGGCTGGCACTGTACTTGCCACCGCGGATCCAATCCCGGGCTCTGTGCTCTGCCTAAGCAAGTGCTTTAGTCCACTGAGCTATCTGGCCAGCCCTCTCAGTCCTTAATTGTTTATCTTAACACAGGGTCTCATTAAGTTGTCCAGTAAGCTGGGCTCAAACTTGTGATCTTCCTGCCTCAGGCTCCCAAAGTGCAGAGAACTATCACATTGCCAGGTTTGGCTCTGCAATCTTGTGAGTTGATCCCTCCGACTATACGTTACAACATTAATACAGATACAGACATACCCATTTACACATGAGAAAACAGGCTCGGGCTTTTAGTGATATCCTGAGTTTCGACAGCGTGTCAAGATTGTAACTCTGATTCTCCAATCTCTGTGCAGGAGGGCCAAAGGAAAGCAAAGAACCCTCCCACCCCACCAAAAAAAAAAAAAAAGAATACTAGGAGAAAATGAAAACAAAGCTTTTGTAAATGAGGAGGGGAAGGATAGTTGAAGGTGGGAAGAGACTGAGAAAAGAGAATTAAGATATATTGGGGCCAGGGAGATAGCTCAGTGGAATAAGTGCTTGCCTGGCAAACTGAAGGTCGTGAGTTCAACCTATGGTACTATTTAAAAAATAAAGAAGAATTAAGATATATCGTGTACAAGTGCAAATTCCCTATGATGCAGATCATCTTGTATATCTAAAATGTACCCATAAAATAAAATCTAAACAAGTAAAACCTACGCACTGGGGCCCGGCAGGATGGCTCAGTGGTCTAAAGCACCTGCTTGGGAAAGCTTGGGCGGCTTCAGGGACCTCAGTTCGATCCCCAGCACCACATGCTGCGCCAGCCCTGTCCTCGGGGCGGGCTGAGCCGGCCATAAAATTGAGTGAATAAACAAACAAAGGTTCTGAAACAAGAAAAAAATAAAATAAATAAAAATTATTAAAAAAAAAAAAAAAAAACCTACGCACTTTGGCTGAGGAGATAGCTCGGCAGCCTAAACGCCTGCGTGACAAGTGCAAAGGCCTGGGTTCCATCCCCGGTGCCACATACCAATCCAGGCCCCGACCTGGGTGGGGTGACACAAGCCTGTAACCCCATCCCTGGGGAGGCTGCGACGGCAGGGTCACAACGAGCATGAACCGTGTAGAGCAACCCTGTGTCAACAACAGCAGCAAAACGTGACGTGAATAGCTAAATAAGTGAAACCTGGGTGCTTCCCACGAACTCCTGCAGCTTCTCCGCGAGGACGCGTGAGAAGAGCGTGGAGAAGAGAGGAGAGCTTCCTTTTCTTGGGTAGGAAAGACCTCCCTTAAGCGGACAGACTGCTGCATGCTCGGCGGCTGGTTTCCAGTCCTGGGCTGCCCTCTCTGTACTTCCTGTCCTGCCTCGAGTCCCCAGCAGAGCCCAAGGCCCAGAGGCACAATTCAGGCAAAGCCCTTACGTCCCTCCCTGGTCTCCTTTTTCTGAGCTGTGGAATGAAGGAAGTGGTTAAAGAACTTCGATATGCTGCTGAGGCAGAATGAAATTTTATTATTTTCTATTTTTAAAATTAATTCATTAATTTATGTATTTATCTGGTACAGAGTCTCACTATGCAGATTGGACTCATAGTGATCCTCCTGTCTCAGCCTCCCCTGCACAGGAATTGCAGGTGTGTGCTACCACGCCTGGTTTTAGTAGCTGGCTCACCACGCCCGAGGGCTGGCACAGTAGAGGGTACCTGGGATTGAACCTGGGCCCTTATGCTTTCCAGACAGGGGCTTAGACTGCTGCGCTATCTCTCTAGTCTTATTTTCTTATCTTAAGACAAGATCTGATTATGTAGCTGAGTGGCCTCTGACTGATTATCCTGGTTCCTCGTCCTCTCTGCTAGGGTTTCAGGTATATAACAACACACCCAGGTAATGAAAGAGACGTTTGACAATAGATATACTTCGGCCTAGCAATTTGATTCATCAAAATTTATCTAAAGGAAAGATGTAGACAAATACACAAAATGATATGTTATACAAAGATGGTCCCTGAGGCATTATTTACAATATTAAAGAGTTTGAAATAACCTACTGTCTGTTCATATGGAATGTGTTAAATAATTACAGCACTCCATCTGTTGCAATGCTCACAGACAATTAAAATGATGCCCAAGCCTGATACGGCGGCACATGCCTGGAATCTCAGCACTCTAGAAGCCTGAAGTAGAAGGATCATAAATTCTAGCCTAGTCTGGGCAACTTAAGATCTTAGACCCAGGACTGGTAGCACAAGTCTGTAATCTCAGCAATTGAAAGGCTGAGGCAGGAGGATCATTGTTAGTTTAAGCTACAAAGTGAGCTCAAGGCCAGCCTGAACTGCATAGGGAGACCCTGACTCTGAAAGACAAAAAAACAGGGGTGTGTGGGGTGTGGTGAGATGGCTCAGCCGTCTGAAGCTGCTTAGGCAAGCTTGGGCAATGGCAGACACCATGGTTCAATCCCCAGCACCACACGTTGCACCAGCCGCACCCCAAAGGCAGGCTCAGGCTGAGCCAGCCATAATATAAACAAATAAAGTTTTTTTGTTTTTGTTTTTGTTTTTTAAGGACTGGGGAAGTAGCTCAGTATGAAAATCCTGGGAAGTGAGCCCAGGGATAAGGCAAGGAGTGTGATCAGCGGCGGGGTGGTCACCCACGTGCAGCAGCTGCACTTGAAAAGTGTAGACAGTGCACACAGTGCGTACTGCAAGCGTGGAGTGACAAAAAAATTTAAAGCCAAATGTATACATTTAGTATCTCAAAAATGGCCTGTGGGTCAACATTTTCAGAGCTGCCTGGCTGAGCCTCTTGGACTCAGGATCTTTAAAGAGCTGCAGCTGTGGGTTCAGTCGCCTCACCAGAAGGCTCAGGTGTAGAGGCCCGGGCTTTGGTCCCTAACCACCTGAGGCTCTCTGTGGGGCTGTATGCGTCTCCAAGGACACAGTGTGTGCCTTCTCTTCAGCACATAAGGCAACAAGCAGGAAGGCTGAAGCAACAGCACCTATTATGGCTCGACTGGAAGTTACGCACACCTCTGCCAGGGACTGCTGGCCACACAAGGCATCCCCGCTCAGCAGGAGAGCTCTCGGAAAGCTACAGGACAGCAGGCGTCACTTTAGGAAGTCTTAGCTACTTCTCCTGTTGCTAAGACAAAGCGCTGGCACCCAAAGTTAAAAGCGGAGAGGTTTATTCAGTTCACAGTTGCTGGAGGTTTCAGTCTATTATCTGCTGGCTCTGGTAATCACAGAGGAGGAGCCGCTCATGGCAGGCGGAGCACAGCAAAGCAACCAGGGTGACCACGGCTCTTTCTGCCCCTTATATCTCATCCAGGCCACGGAGGATGGCAGTGCTGACTCCTTAATGCTACTGCCCTCCATCCTAGCAGGAAACTGTGAGTCAGCCCCAGCATCACACACTCGAGATCTGGCCAACCGCTTAAAATCCCCAACACTATGACCCCACGAGGCTTTGGGGGGACATCTAGACACAAACCAAAATAGGGGCCACTTTGGCTACACCACTGTACACCTGAACTGTCAAGTGCTTTGCAAATGGAAGGAAACTTCCTTCAAGACCAGCCTGGGCTACAAAAGTGAGCTCCAGGCCAGCCTGAACTGCACAGCTAGACCCTGTCTCGAAGAAGATGAAAAAAGAAAAAGGAAAAAAAAAAGAAAAAGAAAGGAAACTTCTTGTTGCTTCTCCTCTTGATCCCCAGGGAGCCTTGAGAGGAGAGCTGGTCTTTGTCTTTCTCGGCCTCTAAATGTTGGAGGTACACATGGCTGTATCCATGGTGCGTGGGCGGAATTGGGGCCAGGAAGAGAGCTGGC
>PVJA010043324.1:0-16822 GCA_004027025.1 Myocastor coypus | reverse complement strand
CTGTCATATCTACCAGAGAGTTGCAAAGCTGGAGTGCACTTGCTTGAGCTTCACCACTGCTTTGATTGCTAACAATTCTTTGAACGAATTTTCTGTTAACACAAATAAGAGAAAATTACATATGGGGTTTTTAATGTGTAGATTTGAAGAATTCCAGAAAAACAGAAATGTATGGACTAAAATTCCAGTCCATGAGTTAGCGCTCTAGAAACATGACAAAACAGTTAAAAGGTTTTCTGTGTATTCTTATTTGTTTTGCTTTTAAGATAAAAATTGTATCTTTAGCTTACTGTGTCAGCATCTCTTGGGGTAAGCTCCAGTCATTAGTGCTTGTATTCAAAAATTGCTTATGCAATTTTCACATGTTGCTGTGAATTCTTCTGGCAAAATTGGACATTTATTCTTTCATGTAACAATCTTCATGGAGCTATTACCACATATAATTATTCTAAATAATGCATTAATTGAGAAGGTAAAGGATACAAGTATCTCACAAAGCTTGACTTGTGTCTTCTTATTGACCTATGTGTGCATTGTGTGGTATCAGAAAAGGTCTCTTCATACCTGGGGCAATTGTTGATTTCTCGTCCTATGTACTGCTTTTATGCTAAAGCTAAGATTATTTTGCAATTCATATTGTCCCTCATGGTCCATTCACTTGCCTTATGCAAATTTCTTTTATATCCCACTTAATACTCTGTCAAGAATCTGACTCCTACACTCATAGGAGCTCAAGCTCTCAGCATCCTCATAATCACTGTGAATAATCTTCAATTTCATTTTGCCACAGCCACTAGCTCGTGCTCAGAGGAGAAATCATGAAGCATAGGATGATAGCGATCTGGTTCTGAGTCCTGATCATGACTTACAAAAATCTTTCTTCTTCCCCTCTGTTTCCTGCCAGGGTGCTTCCTGAAAATTGTCTCTTGGCAGGAAATGGCAGCATATCTAAGTCCTTTACTGAGGTAGGATTCTTTGTTTCAGGGAATGTACTTGTAACTTGGTATCATCTTCATCTGTAGAATAGAATTCAGATGCATTACCACTTTGGATTACATCTATTTTAATCTATCTTCTTTTACCTTCATATTCTATAGGATGATGACATATTTGTTTTGTCTTTTTCTTCCTCTTGAACATCCTTTTCCTTGTTCCTCCCTCTCATCCTTACTTGCACCTCCTTCCTCTCTTCCCTTGCACCCTTAATCTTTTTCTTTCTTTTGCATTTACCTCGAAATATTGAGATCAAGGATGGGTGCATACTGGGCAAGTGCTCTGCCGCTGAACACTCGGCCCTATGGTTTCCTTCATAATCTCACTTTGTCCCAAAGGAAATCTCATGCTGTGACATGCTCTTAGTTTGTGCATATTATGTTTTTTTCAGGGAAACAAATTCAATGAAGCAATGAGAATTGGAAAGTGACAAACTACATGAAATCTCAGGGCTATGGATATGGTTTGTGTCTTAGGAGTTGTGCTGAGAGTTTGGTTGTCAAGGTGGACATACTGGGACCCAGAACATTTAAGAAAGGGCCTAGTTGGGGTTCTTGAGGTCAGTTAGAAGCCCTGTCTTGAAAGTTGTATCCTAGTTAATTCTCACGAAAGTGTTGCTTTAAAAGCTAAAGCTTGGTCTTACTATCCCTCTGGTTTCCTATTAGAGAATGTATTTGCTTCATGGAACACGTGCTCATGCTCTTGCCATCTACCTGAATATCACACAGCTGGTGATATTTCTTACAGAGCTGTGAAGTCACACAACTAAGAGGTTGTCATGAGAACTGAGCTGCCACAAGCACCATTCCTCTGAACTTCCATGAATGGGAACTAAGTAACTTTTTTTTTTTTTTTTTAGTATATTCTTTTTTTTTTTTAAGCATTTTTTATTTTCTTTTCTTTTTCTGGTTTCAGAACCTTTATTTGCTTATTCACTCATTTTTATGGCCAGCTCAGCCCACCCCAAGGGCAGGGCTGGTGCAGCATGTGGTGCTGGAGATCGAACCATGGTCCCTGAAGCCACCCAAGCTTTCCCAAGCAGGCGCTTTGGCCACTGAGCCATCCCACCAGGCCCCTAATAACTTTCTTGTCTTTATAATATTACTCATCCCAGTTATATAATTTATCCTGTTTTGGATGAACTGAGCTGCTTGGTTATGTCTTTTTCTATTGTTGCTTTGAAAAAATTCTCAGTTGTAATAGTTTCAAATATACCATATTAATTTGTCTCTGTTTTCTCCATCTATTTCATTATGTCATCATCATATACTTTGCAATTGCCTCCCAGTTGTTAGGTGTTCTTGTTCTGTACTTTTAGTTTTCTCTGCATATTTATAGTTGAGAAGTTTCTATTTATAATTATCCAAACTCTGTGATTCTTGTCTTGTATGTGTCAAATCTATTCACAAATCTGTCAAAGGTATTCTACATTTTTCATAGTATTTTGTACTGTTTTTGATTCTCCCTTAGGGTTTTATCTTACGACAGCAAACAGAAGCATCAAAAGGAAACCCAGGATTTGGAGGGAAATATATTGACATTGACAGGCATTGATCTCCCTTGGACTCTGGCCGTGATTCTCAATCTTTCTAATGCCGTGACCCTGCAATACAGTTCTTCATGTTGTGGTGACCCCAAACCAAAAAATAATTTTGGTGGCTACTTCAAAACTGTAATTTTGCCACAGTTATGATTCAGAATGTAAATACCTGATATGCATTATGTATTTTCCCATGTCTTTAGGCGACCCCTGCGTTGTTGTCGTTCAACCCCCACCAGGGTCGCGACCCACATGCTGAGAAGCGCTGGTCTAAGGCTTACAGTAGCTAAACAGAAAGTAAAGAAACAAAATGGCTCATCAAGTGGAACTTGATTTATGAAGTGAGTATCAGAATGGCCAGCTATGTATCATAGGGTCCAGCCATTTCTAAAATACAGAAACAGTGAGAACTGGAACAGAATCTAATATCTGGGTAGTTAAGAAACTGAAGTATACTGCTGTGTTTAAGGTGGGTGACTGGTTCTGTTATCATTTAATTTTTACATTATCCAACTGTTCCTGTACACATTGTCTACTCAC
Source organism: Myocastor coypus (assembly GCA_004027025.1). Classification (NCBI taxonomy): domain Eukaryota; kingdom Metazoa; phylum Chordata; class Mammalia; order Rodentia; family Myocastoridae; genus Myocastor; species Myocastor coypus. Next base: position 13,749 of record PVJA010043324.1, on the reverse strand, counting down.
CATTAGAACACTTAGAATCTGTCTAGATAGATAGATACATACATACATACATAGATACATAGATACATAGATACATAGATACATAGATACAGAGATAGATAGATAGATAGATAGATAGATAGATACATATGGTATGTTGTGCAGAGTCTCACTACACAACTCAGACTCATACTGATCCTCCTGTTTTCAGCCTCCTCAGAACTGGGATTACAGGCATGTGCCACCATGCTTAGACTCATTCACAGGCTCAGTGCCCCCAGGGTTAGGGCTCGTGCAGCTTGTGGTTCCAGAAATCCAAACTCAGTCCCTATGTTTGCCTAAGCAGGTGCTTAGTCTACTGAGCTGTCTTGCTGGCCTTAGAGCAAATAGAATATTAATTTCTAGGTCAGATAAATAATCCACTAAGCTATCTGGCTGGCCCTAGGTTAGATGAATTACTATTTAGTTTCTCTGTCAAATAATTCCAAATCTTCTTTCACATCTAGTATTACACATTGCTATCTTCAGTATATCTGCTTAGTTCACATATATCAGCATATGTAGTTAGGGTGAGAATTCTACCAGTTAACTGCTATTTTCAAAAACCTGTTGGAGATTCTTAGGATTGTTTTCTTAACCATCTTGTGTGTATAAATGCATGGTTCTGCTCCTGCCGTATATTCACATTTATATCTAACTCTCTTTTGATCTTTAAGACTGCTTTTAGTCGCTGGGCGTGGTGGCACACTCCTGTAATCCTATCACTCGGGAGGCTGAGGCAGGAGGATTGGTGCGAGTTCAAGACCAGACTGGGCTACAAAAGTGAGCTCAGGACCAGCCTCAATTGCATAGCGAGACCCTGTCTCAAAAAGACAAAAAAAAAAAAAAAAAAAAAAAAAAAAAAAAAAAAAAAAAAAAAGACTGCTTTTAGTATTTTGTATGCCTTTTGTATATCTTTTTGAAGCACTATACAATATATTACATAATATTAACTGAGGCAAATAAGAGTTAGCCGTGGTTTTATGTTTCTCTGATGAGTTGATCTGTTGTTTTGTTCATTTGTTTGTTTACTGTAGCTACAGATATCAGAATGAGCATTTTCTCTGGATAATACTAAATTTGCCTTTCTAGTTTTTATGTTACCCTAAAGACCTCCTAAATAGGGACTGAAATCATAATTCTTTTCAGCCATGGTCTTCTGTTGTTTATGCAGAAGCCCTGTTGAAGTGGCAATAATGTGTTGAGGAACCCAAAGTCTTCCATAGTCCCACGAGGTGACTCCCATTTGTGATAAGCTGGTTCCTCTGAACTGTCAACCTCCTGCTTCCTGCTCAATCTCCTCCCACCTCAAAGGTTAAACGTGAGGAATGCTGGTGGCTATAGATGATTATTTTGTTTTCCTCCCATGGAAAGTTATAGAAGTCTTGAACAGGGTCTTTCTCTTATACCATGTAGGTTAGACAGTAAAAATCCTAGGTTGATTAGATACAGGTAAAATTGTTTGTTTTCTAGTACATCCTCTGTTAATGAGAATGGAAAACTACAGGTATATGCTAAAGGGTTTATTTGTGAATACTTCTGACCTAGACAGCGTGGTTTCTTGAGACTTTGTATCTTAGAGGGCTCCAGAGTTTACTTACATACATTTGGTGCTGCAAATCGATCTTCGCAAGAGGAGAAACTTGACAAAATGTGTTTGAATAAACTAAAAAAAGATGGCCCCTGGGATATTAAAGACAATAAAAACAGAAATAACCTTAGGCAAAGTAAATAGTGTAAATGCAGTTTTGCACTAGGTCTTAAAACATGAGGTTTTGCAATAGTTAATACGTATAGGTCTTGAAATCTCATCCTATATACATATATACGGTCAGATTTAAGGATGAATCGATTCATAAAGGAGTATGGGCTGCAGCTTGATTACTTACGTCATAGCTGTCAGGCATAGCTTCAGAGAGCAGGGTTGTTTGGAAAGACGCACATGGTCATGAGCAGAAGTAACAACAGTGTGATAGGGATGGTGAAAATAAAACGTACTCTGTCAGATGTTAGATGTGCTGAGGGTACAGTCTCATAACAGAGATGAAAGAAATCATGTATTACTGGAGAATTTCATTGGAAATAAACAGAAGAAGATCTCCTGAGTTCCAGATGAGCTCCCAAGTGGGCAGCCACATAGATTTCCACCCCAGAGATAATTACAGAGAAGCAAAGAATTGTTCAATCATTTAGTGGCCACCTATCGCAGGAGATTCTGTGGTTTTAAAGTGATCAGTTGGAACTCTGCTGTCTTAGCTAGTCCTTAGCATGAAGGGTTTAAAGGAAAGTAGTATTGTGAGGAGAACCTCATTAATTTGCATTTTAAATTCCTCAGAAATCAGGAGTTTACCAAGGAAAGACTACCCCTACTTTTAGTAGGATGGGGCTGAACTCCATGCTGTCTGAAGATCTTCACCCTGGGTCTCAAGTCCTAGATCACTGTCTGTTTTCATTACAGCTCTTGTCAATATAGTTGGTCACTCATCTCTAGGTGAGACCTCTCGCTTAGCCAGATGCCTTCTTTGCAAGGTATTACATTTGTTTGTTTTGATACTTGGAATTGAACTCATGACATGTTTGCTAGGCAGTTCTTTCAAGGTAAGTAAACTATTCCTTACAACAGTGTAAATGTTAGAAAAATCAGTCTGCTTCTTAGCATCTGGCAGACTAAAGATTTTTGATCCCAATTGACTTATAGTGTTGCAAATGTAAAGGAAGGAGAATGAGATAAAAATTTTACTGTTCAGCATTAGCATATTAAGTTTGCACCATAAAATTAGTAGGAAATATAACTGATTGGTAAAATGAGTTTTCAGAAGTCAACACATTTGGTGAGTCTTATGCTGTTTTGCACGTATATTTACAGATGATGCTTGAAGACATAGGAGTGGCAGTTACAAGAATGATAACTGGTTTTGCAGAGAATATTTGCATTTGACAAATACTGCACGCTTGGTACATGCAAGAATGCCTTTACTGGGCCGGCCAGATAGCTCACTGGATTAAAGCTTCTTTGTAGGCAGATGCAGAGTCCAGGTTTCCAAAGCCAACCCTACCCCTGGGGCATGCTGAGTGGGTGACTGAGACTGGGCTTGGTGGCACGCACCTGTAATCCCAGCACTTGAAAGGCTGGAAACAGGAGGATCACTGGGAGCCTGGTCAGTGTAGTGAGACCCTGAGGATTCTGAACTAAATACCTAAAAAGAGAAGGCCTAAACGGCAAGGCCACATAGCTCAGCAGATTAAGGTGCCTGCTTAGGCAGGAACAGGGCCTGGGGTTTGGTCCTCGGGGTGCCATGTAGGCCCCATCCCAGGAGTGTGCTGATACATCGACGGAGACTGGGGATGGTAGCGCATGCCTGTAATTCCAGTGTTTGGGAGGCTGAAGAAAGGAGGACCACTATGAGTCTGATCTGTGTAGTGAGAGGCTATAAACCCTGTACTAAATATATTTTTAAAATTTGAAAAAAATAGAATACCTTTATTGCATTTGTGACATTTAAAAATATAAAATGTGTCATACTAATATCCTAAAGTCTAAGAACATAAGGTAAAGATGGTACTGGGTATTAGGGAAACTTGATCAGCCCATTATTTGCTTTCCTGCTTCACCTGAGCCTTGGCAATGTACATGGTTGCCTTTGTTCAACCATGTGACCTTTCTCAGAGGAGACACTCTTCAATATGTCTTTCAATAATTGACTAGGAAAATACAGACATTGTATATGAGAAAACTGAAGCTATCATAAGGGTACTGAAAATCTGACACATAGCATTGGTTCTAAAAAGTGTAGAAAATTTCCTTTCATTTGCAAGATATGGTTATCAAAATGTAATCTGCCAGTATTTTCCAGGGAGACATGTTGAACTCACCCTGTGACAATCAGACAACTTGTCCCATGTCTAATTCCTCAGGACCCTTCCAAAATGGCTCCCCCTCGCCTTCCTGCCAACCTTCCCACAACGAGACTTCATTCCCCAATTGCCTGGAGCTCTGATCCTAGAGTACTAGGAAAGGAGCCCTCGGATCGTTGGTCACCTTCACATATATGCCCTGCCTTCCAGACTACATGGGGTTGGTTTTGTTTTTCCTGTCATACCTGGAGGACCACAGAGAGATCAACAACTGCTGCTATTTCTGTAGGGGCTGAGAACTCACTTCCATCTCAGAAGTGTCTGTGGTTGTGTTATTTCTCACTTAGTGACTACCAAATTGTAGCAAAATCTCATGCAAGTAATAGACACAGTATTAGATTTAAGAATTGTTTTTTTAAAATTTATTATTTTTATTCTTGTTTCAGAACCTTTGTTTATTCATTCATTCCCATGGCTGGCTCAGCCCGCCCCGAGGGCAGGGCTGGCGCAGCATGTGGTGCCGGGGATCGAACTGCGGTCCCTGAAGCTGCCCAAGCTTCCCAAGCAGGCGCTTTAGACCACTGAGCCATCCCACCGGGCCCCTTAGATTAAGAATTGTTAGAGAAAACAATATTTATTTTTCAAACTGTGCTATCAGTGTTTTCCTTCCAGATCTGTGGCTTTTGCTCCAGCAGAATGAGAAATGACAGTCAGCATAAAAGCGTGACAAATAACGAGTGGACTGATCAGCATGTGACAAATCTTGCATGTCACTGCTCACATGCAGGGCATTCGGCTGACAGTCTGGAGAAGCCTAGTATTCATCAGAAAATGGATAATTAGGGTGGTCAGCAGCCCTAGAATAGGAAAAACAATACATAATAGGATGTTAATAGCAGAGTTGATACTTACCTCCTAAAAGGTATAGAATCTCTTTTTTTTTTTTTTGACACAGGGTCTTGCCATGCAGTTCAGGCTGGCCTTGAGCTCACTTTTGTAACCCAGGCTGGTCTTGAACTCGCACCAATCCTCCTGCCTCAGCCTCCCGAGTGCTGGGATTACAGGCGTGAGCCACCACGCGCAGCTTAGGTATAGAATCTCTTAATAAAATTACTTGTATGGGAAATGTTTCAACAAATTACTTCTACTGCCTTGTCTGGGATACAGAATAAAAGAGCAAGTATTCAGACAGGTTTCTCTCTTAGTTATATCTGTCAGTCTACAAAAGCATTACATCATCTTTCTTATTTCGAATTTTCAATAAAAGTAAAATCTATTCCTTATGTAAGACAAGGAGAATTGTAGACTTTAGTTGAAACAAAGACATTTTCAGATGTATGATTTAATGTTAGAAATTCACTCCCATATTCATAATCATTAGTTGTTTACACATAAGGTATTGTGTTTGATCAAGAAGTAGAAAGGATATCATTTATGGATAATCTACCATATCCAAGGGGCTTACAATTGAATTTATTGATATGTATTCAATACCCAAAATATAAAATAATAAATATCAATCAATTAAATACCTATTTAATTTTCACTTAGAATAACTAATTTCTTGGCTCTCTGCTTCTACATTAACACTTTTTTCCTTTTTTGTTCACACATAAAAAACTACAACAGTCATATGTATCTACACATTTTTGAGCATAGGAACTATTGCACTGTATGAATCTCTCACATATTATCACATTTATTTTCATTCTAAGTTGAAAGTAACACAGGCCGAAGGAATATGCCTTAACTTCTTAACCTTATAGATATTGTTTGTCTCATCAGATTCTATGTCATTTATGTACCACAGAAGATTAAGGTCTATTGTTTGCTCTAAATTCTCTCCAACAGTGGAACTTTTTCCTGCATTGTTCCCTTGATTCATTGCTCTTCACTGAGATGGATGTATTTCAGTAAACCAGAAGCCAGGTCTTCTATTGATTGTCTTAATGGCAATCTTCTTACAAGCAATTGTAGTTTGGGTTCTGAACACTCATGTAGTTGAAGAAAGGAGATCTGGGTGTGGTGGCACATGCCTGTAATCCCAGCACTTGAGAGGCTGAGGCAGGAGGATCAGCGCAAGTTCAAGACCAGCCTGCACTAGAAAGTCATGAAATTGATTGCATCCTGTAAACAATTTCAAGTGAGGGAGTCGGGAATTTTTGGATTGGACCACAGGATTGATGAGGATACTAGTAATGCTAGTACCAAATTTGGGGAAAGATGGATTATGCTTGAAACCTGGAAAGACTAAATAGGCCATCTTGGTTGTATCTTGGTTGTATATCCAGTAGATAATTGTAGAACACAGAGGCCTGCATAGATTATACATGCAGCAATGATACAACTGATTTGAAACATTCCATGGAATAAGGAGTGCAGAGGCCATCTTGTGGAAATCCAAGCTGAATGTGAATTGCAATTAACTTTTTGCCAAGATAAAGGATAAAAAGTAACCTATAAACAGGGCTCCAGAATGCTTACTGTATCCTTAACACATACTGGCCTATTTCCCCTTCGTGTTGTGAGAAGTTTTAGCAATGACATTATATTTTTCCTCAGAAAATAAATTAAGGCAAAGTATTTACTGAAGTTACTTACATATGAAGGGTAATAAAACGAAGATTTTTGTTCAGGCCATCTAGGACTTTCATATCCTCTGGGGTCAATTGGAAGTTAAAAACCTATTACAGAAAAGTTTTATTGTATTTAGGCTTATTTTTCAACCAAGAAATTCCAAATGAATGGTACAGATATATGAAGAGTTTCAAATCATTATTAAGTATGTAAAACAGAAAAATCAAAGAAGTAGTAAGTAACAGGTAAAAGAGTGAATAGAGATCCATTCTGATATAAAATATACTGAAACTTACATATTTCACACTAAAAGATATTTCAAGATATGATGAATGAGAAATCAGGCTGCCACATTCAAATAGGACAATATCTTGTACTCAGAAAATTCAGAAAGATCTAAAGTCACAGTTTGAAACATATAAGACATGTTGGTAATTTTCATGAGTTGATTTGGATTTCTGTACCTTAGGAAAAGACAGAATGTGGAAAGTGTTTTTTTCCACATAAGGCGAGAAGTGTCCAAATACAATCATGTCATGTACAAACAACGCAGAAACTGGGCTGGAAAATGATCTCATTATCTCAATTTGGGACATGTTAAACATCAGAACAATTTAATCCCTGACATATTGAAAATTTAGATATTTAAATGTACAGTAATTAAGAGAGAAAATGAAAAATGAAAAATGTCAACAGTCTAATGATGATGAACTTATATAATAAGCATTTTGCTTTATTCTTTGAACTTTTCTCAAAATTTAAAATTTTAGTACAAATTCAAATGTTATTAAGAAATTATTTATATATGGTTCTATAATTACATCTATCACAATAAATTAAAATGCCATAAAGGAAAAAATATGAACAGCATAATATATTAACATAATCTATACAATTGGAATTTGTATCATACTCATAGATCATGAACATGAATATTGTCAAAAAGTCACTTCTTTACAAATCATCAGTTTCAATGGAATACTAAGTAAAAAGTTAAAGAGAATTTGGTAGATTGATAAGATGATTCTCAGTTTTATTGATGAAGCAATCACCCCAGAATAGCAAAATTTTTAAATAAGAGAAGGAATAATAGAGATATTTGCCATTCTAGACAGAAAGATTGATCTTCTAATATAATTAAGACCACAGTGCAAAGTAAATACACATGTTAATTGGTCAGGAATGTATGTATTGCTGCTGGAAAACATGACAGTCGTTTAGATATCATGTCTGCATTTTCATCTTTATCTTCCATAATTCTAAAATTCTGCAGCTAAATAACAACTAGTTTCAAAGGAAATAAATGAGACTTTTATTAGGTAAGGTAGCAAAGTATTTCACTGCTCCTAGATTAGAAAAAGAGAAGACACCCTCTGTGCACAAAATAAGGCATATTGGACTTGACCAGTATGGGAGAACTTTAGTTCATGAAAATAAAGCATAAAGATAAAGAAGACATGAATAGATTTTAACAGATACACTTAAATCTGAAAATGTGTTCAAACTCAGAATACATAATTATGGCAGATTGAGTATAAAAATTATCCATATATTTCCACACTATTTACATGCATATCTTGTGCTCTAAATGATGGGTCTCTCCTCTCGAGTTTTTCCTGTCCTATAATTTGCATTGGCCACTAGAACTTGACAGAACTAATAATGTACAAGATTCAAGCTCTCATATATTAGTAAGCTTCCCAGACATCATCAACACAGTGCATTGGGAAAGTATTATTTGAAGAGGAGAAAAAGCCTGGATATTTGGCAAATGAAAACCATGTGTAAGAAAAGGAAGATACGTCACATCATACTGCAATCAACATTTAAGAACAGAGAGGCCTCAATATTCTACAAATGTGAAACAGCTCATTTACAACTGTATGTGTGAACTTACACAGAAAAACTTGAGATAATTCAGGCAAAATCGAGGCAAATTTTAAAACAATAGTACTGGGAATTAAGTCAATAAATGCCCTTTAGCAGGGGAGATAGATCCATAGCACAAGTGCCTGCCTGGCAAGTGCAGGGTGTGGTTCCGCAAAAAAAAAAAAAAAAAGCTCTTTGTTTTAAAATTTTAAACTGCCCTGCTACAGATGATTAGATGTACATGTACAGTCAGTAATGACATAAGATTTTGCTACATTAAAGGGATAAGCCTATGAAATGTATACATATGTGAATATCAAAATCCATATATACAAAAGAATATTGCAAAACAGGATCCTAATTATTTGGAGGTGGAAAATCACCAAATTCAATCCTGTTATTTCAGAAAATTAGGAAAAGTTTCTGTGGATTTCTTAGAGCAATGCACTACACTGCTGACGTCATCATGGTGAAACATTTTCCAGATCTTCCTAATTCTGGCTTTAGTGATCTGTATATCCAGCAGACTGTTTTAGAATAGGAAAATATCTTTAGTGATACACATGAAGCACCCTTGTGTAGAAAATGCCTGGTGAAATGGCTTGGCATGGGCACTTCTTCTGAGCTTGATAATTAAACAAAACTGTGAAAGGTACTATTTAGCAGCATTGATACCCATGGCCCCACATCACCTGCATGTTCTCCTTGATCCGCTTCTCATTGAAACTCTTGGCCAGTACCACAATCCCTCTCTGCAGCTGGTAGCGAAGGCAAATCAGGGCTGGAGTTTGCTTGTACTTTTTTGCCATGGCACAAATAGTAGGGTCACACAAGAGAACTGGGAAGTTCCTGGAAAAGAAGGCAAACATGGTTAACCTTGTGTATATGGTTTAGGCTTCCAAGACAGATAAAGTAGCCAACTCTAGGCTAGAGTTTTTCAAATATGGTTTGTCGGCCAGCAATACAGGTGGCTAGTATTTCCTCAGAAAAGTAAATTTCTCAAGAACCTTGTACAAGGAATTTGACTGACCTTGGGAGATACAAAAACTACATGTTTTGTTACAGAGGTCTTGCTTTAACTTCCAACATTGCTGATTTCACCAGTAACCCACGGAAAGTATGGAACATTTGACTATGTATACAACTACCTTCTCTTAGATCAAAGAGAAGAAATCTTGTACTAATATCCATTAGAAAATTTATCATGTCTGCACCCTGTACTCTGTATAACTACAATGAGGATAATAATATGCATTGCATCAATTATTGGGAATGTATTACTAATGTGTTTTGAAACTGTCACATTGTAATTTCTTATTAAAAGTAATTAAAAAAGAAGAAAGAAAAGCAAATTTCACTCCCTCCTTGACCTGGTATAGGACAAACTCCATAACACTCAGTATAATAGGACTGTAAGTATTGCATCAACAGTTGTTTAGGTGCTATTTCCTCTTTGTTGTTTCATTACCATTTTATCTCCCTTTGGGAACCCAGAGCACCATAAGCAACCAAAACAATATCTTTCGAGGTGCAGAAATCCAGTAGTTTGCTCTGGTTCAAATAAGGATGACATTCCACCTGTAGATGGACAGAAGGTACATTCAATGCATTACTTACATTAACATGAAAAAATTTATAATTTAAGACATCAAATAGAATAAAAGTTCTATAAAACCTTGACATTTGAATGAAAATATCAGTATGAAGAAATAAGTCCTTTTAATATGTCTGCCATTGTGAGACTTAAAGACACACTATTCCTGAATAAGCCGAATCTATGCCCCACTCCGATGGAGACAAGATGGGGATGAATTTCACATGTGGGGTAAGGAATGAATATGTGAACTTTGGGTACTGAATTGTGCCACACAGTAAGAATTTGACTTAAGATTGCTAAGAACAAGTTTGAAAGATGAAAAAAATCAACGTGGTAGAGATTCTTGCAGTGTCATTTGAATAGATTTATACATGGATAGCAATCACAATTAATGGGCCCATGATATGGCCCTGTGGCATAAGTGCATGCCTGGCAAGCACAAGGTCCTGAGTTTGATCCCTCGTACTGCAAATAAAAATAAATAAATAAATAAATAGATAGATAGATAAGATCAATTCTAACATGCAGAGTGAAACATTGTTATTGCATAACAATAAACAAGCAGAAAATATAAAATCACATCATCACTGTTATTAAAATAAATTAATTCAATTAATATTTAAGAAACTCATATTAATATATTTTGTCTTAAAAGAAAACAATATACATGCCATAGGTTCATCAATATTCTTTTGTGGGATGACTATAAAATTTTTATAGCACTTACTGATTCTTACTTCATCCTTTGCTATGCTTAGCTTTAAATATTTACTGCTTTTAGAACCATAGGCACCATAATTTTAAAAACATATTTAAAGTATAGTTACATAAAGCTGATATATGGAAACAGAATTGACTTTGTAAAATATAGCATGTGTATAATTTGCTAAATGTGCTTATTCAGCTTAGTTTATTTGCAGATAACTTTGAGTATTCTAAGTTTACAGTATAATTGTTTTGTTTTGTTTTGTTTTTTTCTTTTACGGGCCTACAGGGTGTTCAGGGTCTTACTACTAGATTGGACTCATAGTGATCCTTCTGTTGACAGACTCCCAAGAGCTAGAACTACAAGTGTGTGCTACGATGCCCAGTCTCAATTGCAATCAGGGCCAGAATGGCAGGACTACAGATCAAACACCCAGCCTCCTCGCCTGCTTACAATGCTTTAATCTAAAGAACAATTTGGCTGTGCCTGCAGTATAATTGCAGTATAAATGGGTTATTTTCCATATGGCCTCTGCTTTTAAACTTACATCTTTGAAAATACCATAACCTCGAGAATAAGCCTGAATACCGTGAAAATGAACCTTCCTCTTTTCCTGGGGTATAACTGAAAGCATTGAATATTTTATCATTGAAAATGCAATGATTTCATAGGTTCCTTATAATAAAATTCTTCTGTTGCCATGTGCAAAAGAATTGTGAAAAAGTGATGTGTTTATTAGATATGTTTCTGCATTTCTTGATAATAATTTTACTTATAACTTCATTTAATGAATATTGTTATTTGTACTGAGGAACTTTTCTAATGGAGAATATTCCTGAAATATACACATCCTTAAATATGATGCATTATCCATTATATTCTGCTGAATATGTGTTACTATTTCTTTGCTCAAGATGATCAAAACGAGAGGTATTTATGAGAGAAATTGCCCAGTAACATTCCTTTCTCTAACAATTGGAGTCACCTCAGACCAAATGTGTGCAGTGTAAAAACCACGGAGATTACAATTCTTCACTTTCTGGAAGAGTTTGGATAATATTTGCAGTAAATTTTTCTTCCTAGCAATGTTTGGAAGAAATAATGATGATGCTATGTGGATTTAAACTTTTTTTTTTTCCTTGAGGATGAAATTGTAATTTTATTGTTTGGAGATAAGATTTCAGTTTTTTAGCATGTCTGTCATTTTATTTATTTATTTTTTTTGTGGGACCAGGGTTCAAACTCACGACCTTGCACTTGCCCAGCAGGCACTTGTGCCTCGGAGCTATCTCCCCAGCCCCCATGTCTGTCATTTTAATCTGTAAATTATATGATCTAAATATTGCTTTAAAAATTAGAAACATCGGTAATATCCCATAAGGTCACTATTATCGCAGAAATCCAATGTAAAAGATAAAATCCACAAAGGCATAATTTAGTCTTTAAAAAAGGTTAAGAAAACATACTCTTTTATTTTTACTTTTGCCTTTATGTATTTGGTCCAAGGTCTACAGGGTCTGCAGGGTCTCAGTACGTAGATGGGACCCATAGAGATTCTCCTGTGTTCAGCGCCAACACACACCACCATGGCCAGTCTCAACCATGTTTTTCAGTGGACCCTGAGTGTGGAGTCTACATGGCTTGCCACGGATTGAACCCTGGGCCCTGTGCTCTGCTTAAGCACACACTTTGTTCCCCTGAGCTATTTGATCAGTCCAACAAAACATACCCTTGAGAGGAGTAATGTAAAGAAAATGAGAAAGAATTTGTCACTACATGGAAAGAAAAGAGTGGACATCAGTACTGATTGCACAGATTTTATTAGAGTATACTCTAAAATATGAATACTAAAACCTTGAATATTTAAGTGAAATATCTAGGAATTATAATTTCTTTACATTGCTGTGAGATTTTAGTTTACATGATATAGGAAGACATAGCAAAACAAAGTAGCTTAAAATGAAGATAATTAAGACTTAATAAAATACCTAATTCACATAGTGATTGAAAGATATTCAAACATTATATGAAATTTCCTCATAAAATATGAGCTACCTGGTAAATCACTGTCACTCAAGAAGTTCATGGTAAGTTCAATGAAATGAAATTATTTATATAGAGGAGTTTTGGCTTCTACTTCCTTTAACCATGTACTAAAAATTATGATAGTATGGGATGATCTGTCATTGTTGTGACAGATAATTATAACTATAATTCACTTCATTCAACTATTAAAAACATGTTTGTAAGTACACCAGCATGCATACACCTATGTTTGACAATATGAAAAATTGTCAAAATGTTTTTATAGAAGTGGGAAAAGAGGGATGTTGTATATAATTCTTGGAATGAGTCTAAAGATTTAAATGTGTTTATCATAATAAAGGAAAAAATTAATATTAAGACCATGTTAGCTGGGCGTGGTGATTCACGCCTGTAATCCCAGCACTTGGGAGGCTGAGGCGGGAAGATCGGTAGGAGTTCGAGACCAGCCTGGGCTAAAAAAGTGAGCTCAAGGCCAGCCTGAACTGCATAGCGAGACCCTGTCTCAAAAAGGGGGGGGGGCCGAAGAGACCACATTAAGGGGCCAGAGAGATAGCTCAGGGGCACAAGTGCTTGCTTGACAAGTGCAAGGTCCTGAGTTCAATCCCCAGTTCCGAAAAAAAAAAAAAAAAAAAAAAAAAAAAAAAAAAAAAAAAAAAAAGACCACATTAAGTTTTTAACATTTATAATTGAAAATATTTCACTTTGTCATTATGTACCAAATTCAGAAATTTTAAGCTATATTTTCCTGTCATTAGCCTTGCCTTCAAGACTGAATGCTGCTAAAAAGAAAAGACAAAACCCCTCCCCCCAAAAAACAAATTAAAAGCCAGTCCAGGAACAGAATAGATGTGTTTAAACAACAGAAGTGATGACTAAGCAGGGAGGAGAAGCTAAGATGGGACCAGGAAAAAGGTCCACTCTGGTCAACATTTTGCAGTGTGGACCTCACTCATTAGTAAATAGCTGACTTCCTCCCTTCAACCTATAGAACTTTCCTATTATGCAGGTAATTTTCTCTGCAGTTAGGTTTTGATCAAAAGCCCTGAAAGTAAAGGTGCTAGAATGAATGTTTCAGCCATTG
>PVJA010043323.1:0-16833 GCA_004027025.1 Myocastor coypus | reverse complement strand
CGGCCATTGCTTGGCTATTTTGCTTTCTGTGAAAGCCTGAGAGAATGTTTTTCTCTGGGTGACTCTCCTTAGACGCACTGCAGTTCATTCATCCCTTTCCTCTGAGGTCCCATAATCTCCTTGACCAGGAAATTTGGGACACCTCTGAGTTATAGGATATTACAGCACAGGTTCTCTTATATCCTGGGTCTTTATTGCCTTGAAGGGCTAGGGCCAAAATATTGGCTATCCTTATAGCCCTTCTTTTTCTCCAATTGTCGGTCTGTTAACTTACATTCTCAACCCTCCAACAGAAAAGCTTTGTGATACTATTATTCTATAACATAGATACTGGGCTTATCATCACTGGCAACAACTTTTTAGTAGCTATCATATAGTCACACATGCCAGGGGATATATGTTGATTTAATTATATTGAATTTGATGTTTTTTCTCTAGTTTTAAAACTTGTAGATTTTTGATACCATGTATGATGAGGAAAAGCAAAAGAGTTGAGTTTCTTGTCCCTCAGACAAAGGACTTCTATCTAGAACATATAAAAATATTGAAAATGTGGGCCCTCAAATTTCAAAGCTCTAATCTAAATAGGAGCATCTGAGTTGAAAATATACTTCACAGATGAAGAGATACAAATGACAAATACATATATGAAACAATATTCAGAATCATTGGTCATCTAAGAGACACAAGCGAAAACAATACTGAGATGCCACCTTATAAAGAAAGAATGGCTAATGTCAAGAAGTCAGCCAATAACAAAAGCTAGAGAGGCTGTGGGGTGAAAGGAACCTTTCTGCACTGTTCCTGGCAATGCTTGCTGGTTCAACCACTTTAAAAATCAGTATGGAGATTTCTCAAAATGTGCGTATTGGAGGTCCTACTTGATACAGCTATCTCCCTACTAGGTATTTTTCCAGAACAACTGAAATCATCACATCATGGTGATACATGTGCACCAATGTTTATAGCAGCATAATTTGTCAGAGCTAAATCTTGGAAACAACCCAAATGCCAATCAACTCACAAATGGATCAAAAAAGAAATGGTATTTTCACACAACACAGTATTATTCAGGTATACAAAGAGATAAATTGGAGTCTTTTGTAGAGAAATGGAAGCAACTAGATTGACTTTTCCCGCCTTAAGTTACCCTTGTTTTATGCCCAGTGAAAAATATGATTACTACCTTGGAGCCTATCAGAATCTCCCTTTGTAAATTCTGTGTTATTGAAAGTGAAAGTATGCTAGAATTCTTAACTTAAGTACCATTTTATAGTGTTGTCTTCGTCAATGACTCTGTGCCATTTCTTCATATGTCAAATAAGACTATAAGGGCCTTAATCTCAAGACTTGTACCTATCTCTGAGATGGTCAAGAACTTTAAGTCCTCTGTTAAGATTTTGGAGTAATAGTGAAATTCTAAAATATTTGATTTGCATTTAACAGAGATTGTTTTTAACAACTAGGCAAAATCTAATTTCATAGAGGGACATTGTAACTATTTTAAAGTATCTCATCTTAAAAGATAACTCACCTATAAAAATTGTAGTCTCAGTGGTATATCTGATTTCTGCATTAGAAGTTTCCACAAGAATCTTCGTTGTCTTCTTAGCCCCTGTTTTAGGGATGCTTTACAATCTAATCATAAATTTTTGAAGCATTCACAAAATAAAAGACTTTGTTAACTGAAGTTTGTGATGATCCATTATCATTTTTCTGTGAAAATTTGCCTCCCATTTACTATGATATCTCAGCTTAGATGTGTATTACCATTTCAAGCTAATTATTAAGTCTAAGTTCTCCTTACTCTGTACACAGTGGTAATACTTTGACTAGAAGAGATAAAAGCAGAAAGAAAAGTAAACAAACCTAGGAGCTGAGGTTGGAAATGAGATCAAAATGTGTTTCCCACCTAGAAAAGAACGGTTAAGCATGCACCATTTGCTAGTGTTGTCTCTTCAATGAAAAGGACTTTGAATTAGCCACTCTACACTTGCAATCTCCATGGCACTGAACAGTTTGTAAATGTTCAAAAAAGGTGATATTCAGCTTGTGTTTATATTCTATATTCTGTAGAATTAATAATTCAAGGTTAAATGAAACCCTAAATAATACAACAAAATCTATGTGCCTATATTATTCATTTATATGATTAGTAAAATTACAAAAATTATACTGAAATTAGATATTTGTAGAAAAATACTACTTGGATTTATTCAAGACAGTGAGGGCTGGCAAGATAGCTCAGTGCTCTAAAGCACCTACTTAGACAAGCTTAGGCAACTACATGGAGTGCAGTTCAATCCCCGGCACCACATGCTGCACCAGTCCCACCACCAGCCCACCAGCGCAGGCTGAGCAGACCATAGTGTGTGTGTGTGTGTGTGTGTGTGTGTGTGTGTGTGTGTGTGTATGAGTATTTAAGAATTTTGTAAATAGTTACATATTTATAACACATGTATAATTAAATACACTAAATCATTTGTTTGGTTAAATGTCTATATCATTATAGATATATTATCCCTTTGCTGAAGCAGGTGGACCATAAATTGAAGCCCAGTCTGGAAGACTAATGAATTAGTGAGATCCTGTTTCAAAACTAAAAAAAGGACTGGTGATATAATACAGGGCAGAGGCCTTGTGTTGAATCCCCATTATGGCAAAAAAGAAATTAAAATAAAGAAAATATGAAACGTAATGAGTGTTTTTTCATCTAAGTAAGGTGCATTGTTACCCGACCTTAATGAAATTGAAAGTACACAATTATGCTACTGAAATCTAACTTCTTGGGCTTTTGGCCTTCAAAACAGTGATCACTGCCAACTTACATCACACTTTCAGCCAAGAATATAATTTGAACACTCCACTTGTCATTTTACACTGTTTTGAGAATTAATTAAGCAGTTTTTGAGAAGAAAGAAATATATTTATAGTGTGAGAGTAATGCCTTTTCCAAAGAAGGTCTTGGTCATAGTGGAGTAAAATCAGATACAAAAAACAGAGGAACAAAACAAGTTAGATCTAAAATCAAGAGAATATTTGTGCAAAAGTAATGCTCATTTCTAATGGTCTATTGAAAAAAACATTAATACTTGCATTTTTTATTCTTTTTATTTTTTGACCAATTTTGCATCCTAACATCTGGTAATCTGAACAACTAATTTTTTTTTTTTTGTCTTTTAAAGACAGGTTCTTGCTATGCTGTTCACGCTGGCCTTGAGCTCACTTTTGTAGCCCAGGCTGGTCTCAAACTTGCACCAATCCTCCTGCCTCAGCCTCCCAAGTGCTGGATTACAGACATGCACCCCCATGACCAGCTTGAACAACTAATTTGAAGACAACAATATGCGATATAACAACAGTTACTGAATTTCATTTTGTTTAGTGGAATTCTATACAGTTTCTTTTTTTTAAGGGAAAGGGGCTTTATTTTCTTGGAGGACATGGAGAGAATTTGAGGAAGATAAAGAATTCTCTGAATTGGAACAAAGGGAGACTGAGGCTTTTACAACCTTTTCCCAGGGGTGAGGTTTGAGGAGGATGTTTAGATTTACCTAAGGAGCTGATTGGGGCCTTCCTTGAGGCAGCTGACAGGTGGAAGGAAACTGCACCCTGGGCTGAGTTGCAGAAGAAGAGGGGGGATGGTCTTTGGGAAGATGAGCTGTTGTTTTAAGGGCTTCAGCCATATTAGATGGCCACCGTAATGATCCAGCAATTCATACTAGGGCCAGAACCTATCATTCCCATCTTTTGGTTGTTATATAAGGGGCAACGTGTCTCTTAGACTACTTCCTGCTGAAGTGGGGCATCACCTTGGGTGAGGGGATTTGACAGAATGACAGTTCACGCCCATGTAGAAGTTAGTGTCAGGTATCTCAGCTAGGACCAGAAGTTTATCATTAGTGACAGCTTACATCAGAGACTGAAGAAACCCCTCCAGGTGACGGCATCAAATGATAAGTTTTCCACGGTGTCACAGCAGAGAAACAGGCAGAAGGAAAAAGGGAAAGGAGTTTTATTTTCTTGGAGGACATGGACAGAATTCGAGGAAGATAAAGAATTCTCTCCTGTATAGTTTCTAATGTGGATTTTTAAAACTATTTTTTATTCTCTTTTGAAAAACTAACGGGCAAACATAAGTTTGCAAAGGAATTTTCAACACAACATGAAAGAAAACAGTTGGTCACACTTTGCACCACACGTTCATGTTACCCTGCTGCTACCTTCCCTAAAACAGAGATGAATCTGAGAAAGAATTGATCTTTTCATAAACTAAATCAGGGGTGGAGATAGAGAGGAAAGTAACAGGTAATGTTTAGAATTTTCACCTTGACTAATTCTGTATGCTGATATCTGTGATCTGAGCAACTACATTAAGGATGGCAAGTTGTAATTAAACACCTCATGGTTGAATACTTCACCTCTTGGTCTTCTAAATGTGTACCTTTTCTAATTATCTATTAATATATCCCATTTAAAATAAATTAAAGCAAAAAATTGATGAGGAAAAATTTAAGATTTCTTGAAAGCAAGTCAATATCAAGTATTTTTCCAATCGTGCATAACTATATGTTAATCTGAGCAACAGATTTGACAATAAAAATAGAAAATAGAGCAACCATTGTTAATTAATTATTCCTGTTTTGCAAATCTATAACAGTGTATTGTTGTATATTACCATTTCTTTTCATTCTTTCTTTCTTTCTTTCTCTTTCTTTCTTTTTCTTTCTTTCTTTCTTTCTTCCTCCTCCTCCTCCTCCTCCCCCTCCTCCTTCTTCTTCTTCCTTCCTTCATTTCTTCTTCTTCTTCCTTCCTTTCTTTCTTTCTTTTTAAGGTTTTACAGTTTTTTAAATCCTCTCATGAAAACAGTTGCATCACTGCAGACAGACACTGCAGATTCTCTATTCCTTCGGCTTTACACCAGCACCAATGTTAGCCTTTGCAGCGCCCCTGCCTTTCTTCATTCCATTCTTGCATTCCTTCTGCTGCTTTCTTCCGGTCTTTTACTTCTCATACGCACCATATCTTGCAAGTCTGTGTTTGGGCTCATTCTTCTTTGCATATTCCAGAGAATTGTAAATCGTGCCAAAGCCAGTTTTCTTGCCACCACTAAAATGTATTTCTGAATCCAAATACAGAAATGACATGATGTGACCTTGTACATTTTGGTGAGTTTTTCCTGAATTTCTGTCTTACTTACTGTTGCTTTCCCATGCAGAAGGACATCAATGAACATTTGATTCCTTTGAAGAAGGTAGTTGGTTATGAACTTCTGGGTTCAGATAGATACTGTGTCATTCATGATGGAAATGGATGTCTGTTACCCTGTTTCTGTCATTTTTCCTATTTGTGTTTGCTTCTAGTTTTACTCTTCAGCATAAAATAAAATTAAATTAGAAAGAGTAGAATAGGCTGAATGCACACTTTCTCTTTGAGGAAAGAGGTAGAGGAGGAGGTGGTGGATGATGAGAGGTGGAACTGTGAAAAATGTTTTAATTTGATACCGTCCCTGAAGTCCATTTATAGTCACATCTTTTTCTCCAAATTAGCCTGACTCTTGGCAACTACTGTTGTGTTCTTCATACTTACAATTTTCTCTCAGAGTAGAATATACAGAATCGTAAAGAATGTAGCCTTTGGGTCTTCTTTACTTCACTCTGAATGGTTCTTAAAAATTTATTCAATCCAGTGCATGTATCAATTTTTTAATTTATTCTATTGATGGATGGTATTCCAGTATGTATTTAGTTGTACTACTATTCACTTATTAACACCTTTGAAAGACATCTGGGTTATTTTCAGTGTTCATTTACAAATAAAGCTTCTATAAGTATAAAGCATTTTATGTGAACATAATTTTTCACTTTTCTGTAAGTGACCAAGAGTGAAATCAGAGAATTATGTGGTAAATACATTTTTAATTATAAGAAATTGTGAGAATAATGGTACCATTTTACATTCTTAGCAGCAATGTACAAAAGATGTATTTGTCTCATGTCTCCACAAGCATTTGATAGTTACTTCATTTTATTTTAGGCATTTTAATAGGCATGTAGTGAAGAGCAGGCCAGGTAGTTCAGCAGACTAAGGTGCCTGCTTAGGCAGAGCACAGTGGCCAGTATTCAATCCCCTGTATACTCTACCAGCCCTGTGCCAGGGTGGGCTGAGATGGTGATTGAGACTGTGTGTAGTGGCACACATCTGTAACTCCACTGCTTGAAAGGCTGAAAACAGGAGAATCACACTGAGTCTAATCGATGTAGTGAGACCATGTAAACCCTGTACTAAATACATAAATTTATCATAAAATAGGTATGCTACCTTATTGTACTTTTAACCAGTCAGATATTGTTATGCATTAACTCATAAATCCATAAATCTTTTTCTTTCTTTGTCAATATAGTGAATAAATATTTTGAAGGATTCTCAAGCAGAAAGAGAAAATTTTCAAAATTCTATTTTATTTTATTTTGAAGAGTAAAAACTAAAGCAAAAACAAATAGCAAGCTGGGCATGTGGAGCACATCTGCAGTCCCAGAACCTGGGAGGCTGAGGCAGCAGGATCAGTGCAACGTTGAGACCAGTCTGGGTTACAAAAGTGACCTCAAGCCAGTCTGAACTACATAGTGAGACCCTGTCTCAAAAAGACAAAAACAAATAACAGAAACAAAGACAGAAGCAGAGCAACATACAATAATACTTGTGGCACAGATTTTCAAAACAAAAATAGCAAACTAACAATGATTGTTATATTACATGTTTTTGTCATAAAATCTGTAACTAAAATGAACAGATATAGCTGTGTGAAATTGGTCAAATTACCTGCTTTCAGTAAGCCTTGATTTTTTCTTGTCCTTGTTATTTTTTAAAAAATTTAAGGAGAGTATAATAGTTGATAAGATATTACAAATTGTACATATTTAGAAGAGCAAGATGAGAGGGGTATCCAATTGTCTTTTTTTTTGTAGTGCACTCTGCTGTCTTTAGTGTAGTTGCTCAGATTGCAAATATTAGTGTATAGACTGAAAGTGAAAATTTTAAATAGTAATTGCTGTTTTTAAAAAACAGATGGGAATTATCATCACATTCATCTTGGCAATACTGAAAGGGAAACATTCTCTCTTTCTCTCTCTCTCTCTCTCTCTCTCTCTCTCTCTCTCTCTCTCTATATATATATATATATATATATATATATATATATATATATATATATATTTCCCCTTCCATTTTTCCTTCCTTTTCTTATTTCTCTCATCTTTGTTGTTTATTCCTTAGGTGGGGTTCCTCTCTGTTTTAGTATATCTATTATGCTTTCACAATTTTATTTATACTTTCAGTTTCCTACACTAGGGAGACAATACAATATTTACACATGTAGATCTGGTTTATTTCATGTAAAAGAGTAGCCTCTAGTTGTAACCATTTACATATAAAGGCCTCAAGTTTATCTTTCTTTATAGCTGAGTAATACTCCATTGTATAAAAATACATCTTTTTATCCGTTCCTCAGGTGATGGGCATTTTGGTTGTTCTTAACATTTGGCTAGACAAATTGTGCTACCATAAACATGGGTGCACATATGTGATGATGGTATCATATTTTTAGTTCTTTTGGGGAAATACACAAAAGGGAAATATCTGGCTTGGATGGACTTTCCAGTCCTAGTTTTTTGAGGAGTCTCCACACTAATTTCCATTGTGGTTGTACCAGGCTCCATTCCTAAAAGTAGTAGAGAATGGTTCCCTCTTATCCACATAGCCTTTCCAGCATTTGTTATTAGTAGATTTCTTTATGACAGCCATTCTTTCTAGGGTTAGATGTTATCTCAATGTTGTTTTAGTTTGCATTTCTGAAATGATCATTTCTGTGCAACATTATTTTATAGATTTACTCACCAGTTGTATTTCTTCCTCGGAGAAATGTGTATTCATATTAGATGTCTATTTTTGAAATGGGTCTTTGAATTTTAGGGGGCATATTCTGTTTGAGTTCTTTAGGTTTTCTAGATAGAAATCCTTTGTTGGAGTGTTTGCTGTTCAAGATTTTTTTTTCCCCAGTTTGTAGGTTATCTTTTTCACTCCATTGGCGATTTCTTTTTACATGGACAAAATCCTCAACAAGATGAAATCCCAGTTGTTAATTCTTAGAAATATTGCCCCGGTTTTATTTTTGTTCAGGAACTCTCTGCTTATCCCAATGATTTCAATATGTCCACTTACTTTCTCTTCCAGTAGATTTACTGTTTCTGTTTTATGTTTAGATGTTTAATCCATTTTGACTTTAGTTTCGTGTATGGTGATAGCCCCATGTCTTGTTTTACTTTTTAGCAGTTTCTCCAGCACCATTTATTGAAGAGGTTATTTTTCTTCCAGGGAATATGTTTGACCACTTTGTCAAATGTAGATGGTTGTATGTGTTTTTAGCTGTATCTGCATCTTCTAATCTGTTCCATTAATCCTTGGTCTATTTTTTTCCTAGTACCATGTGATTTTTTTTTCCAGAACCAGGGATTGAACTCAGGCCCTTTCACTTTGCAGGGAAGTGCTTATTCTACTGAGCTATCTCCCTAGCCCCAACCATGTGATTTTTTTTTTACTGTAGTTTTGTAGAATAATTTCAAGACAGGGATTGTAATGCCTCTTGCCTTGCCTTTGCTGCCCAGGTTTGCCTTGGCTGTTCTAGGTCTTTTCTGTTTCCAAATAAATTTTAGGAATATTTTCTCTAGTTCAGTGACATACGTTGATGGTATTTTCAAAGGGATTTCATTAGCCTGTATAACAATTTTGGAATTATGGCCATTTTCACAATTTTGGTTCTTCCTATGCAGGAGCAAGGAATATCTTTCCGTTTTCTGAAATCCTCTTTAATCTATTTTTTCAGAGTTTTGAAATTTTCATTACATGGATCTTTTACTTCCTTTGTTAGATTATTACCTAAGTATTTCTCTTTCTTTGAATGCCAATGCGAAGGGTATTGCTTCTCTAATTTGTCTCTCACCAAATGTGTTGTCTGTATAGAGGAATGCTATTGATTTTTGGGTGTTGAATCTGTACCTTGCTATGTTAAAGCATTTATTTATTAATTCTAGGATCTTCTTGGAGTTTTTTAGGTCTTCCAAGTACAGTATCATGTCATCTGCTATAATGATAGTTTACCTTCTTCTTTACCTTTTTATTCTTCCTTTTATTTCTCTCTCTTGTCTAATGGTTCTATCTATTATTTCTAAAACTATATTGAATAGTCTTTTGGAATAGTGTTGATACTGGAAATTCTTTTCTTATACCTGACTTTAGGGTAAAAGATTTCAGTTTTTCTCAATTTAGAATGATGTTCTTGTTGATTTATCATGCATGGTTTATATGAGATTGAGTTACAGGCCACTTATTACAATTTTCTGTAAGGCTTTGATCATGAATGAGTGATAGGCTTTGACAAAAGCCTTTTCTGTATGAATTGGGATGTGGATTTTGATTTAGCCTTACTGACATAGCACATTATATTTATAGATTTGTGTATGTTGAACTATCTTTGCATCCCTGCTATGAAACCTCTCTGGTTATGATGTACAATGTTCCTCATAATTTGCTACATTCTATTTGCTAGTATTTTATTGAGGATTTTTGCATCTATATTCATGAGAGAGATTACCTATAACTAATTCTCTTTGTGGTTGAGTATTTCTCTGGTTATTATCAGTATAACACTTGACTGAAGGAATGACTTTTGGCATATTGCTTCCTTTTAAATTTCTTTAAGAAAAAAAAATTCTTTAAGAGTTGGAGAATTATTGGAATTAAGTATTATCTAAATTTCCTGTGGAATTCAGCTGTCAATCTATCAGTACAGGTTATTTCTTTGTGGGTAAGTTTTTTATTACACGTAAAATTGCATTAGCTGATACTGGGATATTCAGAGTTTTTATATCTTCTTGACTCGGTTTTGGTAATTTGTACCAATATTGAAATTTGTCCATTTCTTGTGTGTATTTGGTTCTGTGAAAGTAAAGATTTTAAAGATTACTCTTGATGATCTTCTGAATTTCCATAGCATCTGTAGTAATTTCACCCTTTTCATTTCAAATTGCTTAGATCTGAGTATTTTCTTTCCTGTTTTTGATGAAGTTGCAAAGGGATTTATCAGTTTTATTTAATCTTCCAAAGAACCAGCTCTTTCATTCATTAATTGTTTGTATTGTTTTCTTTGTCTAAATTGCATTAATTTCTTCCCTAATCTTTATAATTTCCTGCCTCCTTTGAGCTTGGGATTTGGTTTCCTCTTCTGGAAGCTTAAGTTGCAGCATTACAGTGTCAATTTGTTCTCATTCTGTTTTCATAATGTGTGAATTCATGACAATAAATTTCCTCTGAGTACTGCTTCCAATGCATCTCATAAATTCTGGTAAGTTGTGTTTGAATGTTTTTGGATCATAGATATTGTTTAATTTCATCTGTAATACCCTATTTCCTGAGGAAAGTGTTATTTAATTTTTTGTATTTATGAGGGTTTTGTGGTTTCTTTTGTCATTAATTTTCATTTCATTGCACTGTGGTCAGAAAACATGCATGGGATAATTTTCATTTTCTTGCATTTACTTCAGCATTATCTATAGACTAGTATATACTCTAGAATGTCCCATGTGTAGCTGAAAACAATGTGCATTCAGATGTTATTGGGTAGAACACTCTGTATATGTTCACTAGGTCCATTTACTCAAAGGTTTGGTTCAGTTCTGCTATTTCTTTGCTAAATTTTGTCTACTTGACTTACCTTTTTCATGTAATGGGATCATTTTGATCCTTTTCTAGGATATCTTTTACAACTCTGTGTAGGATTGGTTTAGTTATAATGACTTTCTTCCCCTATTCTTTATCATGGAAGAATTTTACTTCTCCATTAAACTTGAAAGAGAATTTTACAGGTTATAGCACTCTAGGTTGGAATTTGCTTTCTTATATGACTTGAAATGCTTTACTCCTTGCTCAAGTTTACTTGATGTTTGTGCTGAGAAATGTGCTGTTATATTGTTATTGCTTTAAATGTGATCTGTTTCTTTTCTCTAATGACTTTTAATATGTTGTTCTTCTGTTGAATTTCTAATATCTTGATTATTATATGTGCATATGTAGATTCAATTAGGTTGATATTATTTGGAGTTCTGTATGCCTCCATTAACTGACAGATTTTTTCCCATACTTGAGGTGTTTTCTTCTATTACTTCTGCCCATATTCTTTTTATGTCATTTGTGTTGGCTGCTTCTTTCTCACTGATGCCTAATAGTTTTATGTTCATCTTTGCATCTTATAGCTATTGAATTATTGTTTTTCTGGATCCTTGCTGTTTGCAGGAGATTTTTTTCTTTCCTGGCCACTAGCTACAACAATGTCTTCAAGGTGTCAAAGTCTTTATATTCATTTTCTTTCAAGTGGTTTTGCCAACTATAAAGAAGTTTTTAATTTCTTTTATATCTCTTTGAATCTGCTTCATGTATTTTATTTCTTTCCTATATTGCTCATTCAAAATTTCCATCACTTTTCTATTCTCTATTTTTTTCAATGTCTTCTTTAGAAATACTTTAGTAAATATTTCATTATAGTTATTAATTCTTTTTTAACCTGGAGATGATTTCTGATATGATGTCTCTATAGTCGTCTGCAGTGTTTTGTTTTTTTTACATCAGTTGTTATATTTCCGGCGTGTTACTTTCAGTTTCTTCTATGGTAGTGTCTTCTGGGTGGTCTCTGTCTCAGAGATTGCCTTTGACTTCATTTCTATTTCAGAGAGATCTCTTTATTTTGATTTCTGTTCTGCTTTTTGTTAACGTTTTACCGATTTGAGTTGTATCACAAGAATCAGAACATCTTTGTAAAGAGTTTTTTTTTTTTTCTAGGTATCTCTTCTGTGTCAGAGATTCTTATTTTGTGAGTGTCTTAAGGTTTTGTTTCTTCTCATGGAGTGTAAGACACTTCTTTCAGTATGGCACAGTCCTTAGGCTTTTGATATAATGCCTTGGTGAGTTTATTACTCAAGTGCCTCCTGTTATTATTAGCAAAGGGAAAACATGTGGTTAAAGCAACAAATTATCTTATTACAGCAGTATGATTATCAATACTAATAACAAGTGAAATTTAGAAATTAACAAATGTTGGTAACTAATGCTTTTGTATTTTAAACCATAGGCACAAACACTATAGCTATATAATAAAGTAGATCATATATTGGGAATTTGTATTTAAATTAGTTACCCTAAGTTCTGTCTGGGCACCTCCTCTTCAAGTACCTGAAGTCTTTCAAGCAGACAAGATCACCTAAGTTACCTGAAGCTGCTTCAGTGCAATGACCTCCAGTTTCCTCCATGCAGTAAGGATCTTCCCATAGTTTTGGGCCTCAGTCTTGGCCCTAATGGGCGTAGATGTTTACCTCAGCTCACTGGGATATCTGCTGGCCTCAGCCTCTCCTACCAAGACTGCATCGCTGAATTCTGCTGGCTGGGTTAAGCACTGAGCTCCTCAGGGCCTGACACCACCCACTGGGTCACACATTGAGCTCCTTCCAGGAGGGAAATTTTCATTTTAAAAATTTATTTTTAAAACAATTTACATTCACCACAAAACTAAACAAAAAAAGGTAGGGAGTTCTTGCCCTCTCTCCTGTCTCCACACACTCTCCCTCTGGCAACTGCCTCCCAAGTTAAAACAGATGAATCTGAATAAAGTGTCATTACCATCATAAATGAATGCTTTACATTAGAGTTTATTATACATTCCATTGATGAACAAGTGTATTGTGATGTGTATACCACTGCAATAGTATCCTAAAGAGTAGTTCTAGTGTCTTAAATATCCTCTATGCTGTGCTTGTTTGTCTCTCCCTCATCACAGATTGTGGAAGAAACTAAACTTTTAATATCTCCATAATTTTGTCTTTTCCTGAATGTCATGTAGTTGGAGTCATGCAGTATGCTGCAATAAACTTGTTAAATGAGGTAGACATTTAGCAAGCGAGTCATATAAAGATACTTACCATCATCATCAAGAAGTCAACCAGTAACAAATGCTGGAACCACTGGGGGATAAAGAAACCCTTCTCAACTGTTGGTGGGAGTGAATACTGGTACAACCATTATGTAAGTCAGTGTGGAATTTCCTCACGAGGCTAGGTTTGTAGGTCCTATTCAATCCAGCTATTCTTATTCTGAGTACTTTTTTCCAGAAAAACCAAAACCATACCACAGTGATTGTTATGGTGTATGTCTAGTTTTTCCCCCAAAGCCTCATGCAGTCATGGGGCACGGACTTCTATAGATTGAGACTTGACTCATGAGTCACTGGGATTATGTGATTTAGTACTGATCTGCAGTTTGACACTTGATCCATGATCCCTGGGATTATGTGTTTTAAGTACTGATGGGATTATCGGTCTGAGTAGGGCTGGGACTATGGGTGTGGTCTAGGACAGATATCCTAAGGCAGAGAGCCTGATTGGAATATAAAGAGAAACAAAGAGACAGACTAGAGCTGCTGCTCTCTGCTGCCCTGTTTAGTTAGCTACCTCTGCCACCATTTGGTGCCGTTCCACCGCCATGAAGTGGATGCTCTCTGCCCTGCTCCACTCAGCCTTGGGCCAGCCCAATATGGACTGAAACTTCCAGTAACTGTGAGCAAATAAACCTTTCCTTTTTTCATTTTGAGTGCCGGGTGTTTGTCCCAGAAATGACAGAAAAGTAACCAAGACAGTGATATATGTTTACCTATGTTTATTTCAGAACAATTTGTCATTGCTCTCTTGGAAACAACATAAATATCCATTACTGAGAAATGAATAAAAAGATTGGGGATTTTTTTGACTGTTAATATTCTTTATTTTTATTTTTGTTATTCATTTTAATGAAAACAAGATACAATAGTAATGAAACAGTTTCAACTCAGGTCAGTAGGATGGTTACAATAGTTAATACATTACATATTATTGTCTTCATAATAGTTATTCAGAGGACAAGATGCAGACAATATCTTGCATTAAAAAGTGATGTCATATTAATATGCTGAGCTGTAAAAGGCTCAAGTCAACAACCTCTGACAATTGCCAGTTCTGTGAATAATCCATTACTATCATGGACTATTGGACTATATTGAATTATTTTGGTGAATTCAAGCATGTACAATCTTTCAACTGGCCTTAAGTATGAAATGACCCTTTAGATACTTCTCCAAATACTGCTTCTCTAACTGCAGTGGAACACCCATCTCTGATACAACAAAATGACAAAGACAAAGGGGGATATTTTGGGAACCACAAAGCTAGGAAATTGATCAAATATGTGAAGGTGGGACTTGGCACAGTGGCTAAAGGAAACAAACTACCTCACGCCTGAGATGAACATTCTGTCTGGTTATGGTTTGCTATCAGTTGCTAAGCAACCTAGTATCACATATCACTAACTCCACAGAAATAGCTCAGGAGCACAAGTGCCTGCCTGACAAATGCAAGTTCCTGAGTTCTGAGTTCAATCGCCAGTATATATATATATATATATATATATATATATATATATATATATATATATATATATATATATATTCTAAGTAACCCATTGTCAGTGAATGAAATTGAAAATGTAGTTAAAAACTGACCAACAAAGAAAAGTCCAGTTCCTGATGGATTGACACCTGAATTTTACAAGAAATTTAGAGAAGATTTAATAGCCATTATTCTCAAACTCTTCAATGAAATGGAAAGGAAGCAACTCACTCAAACTCATTTGTGGAGGCAAGTATTATCCTGATAAGAAAATGAGATAAAGACACAACCAGAATCAGAGCTACAGGCCCAACTCGGTAATGAACTTAGATATAAAACTCTTCAATTAAATACTAGCAAGCACAAAGTACCAAGTCATTCTGATCCTTCTCTAGAATATTTTTTAGTAAATTACGCAGGGTTGGCTTTGCCATCATGAAATTCTTTAGTTGTTCTTCATCCTGGAAGTATTTCACTCCTTCATTGAACATGAAAGTTACCGAATGTCAAATTGTTTCCCCATATTTGGGAAGTTTTCTGCTATTACTTCTTCCCATATCCTTTTTATATCATTTGTATAGCCACCTTCCTTCTCGCTGATGCCTGTTAGTCTTACATTGTTCATCTTTGCATCATCTTGCAGATGTTGAATTATTTTTTCTTGCATCCTAGTTGTCTTTCAGAGATCTTTTCTTACCTCTTCACTAGCCGCAGTTATATCTTTAATATCTGAAAGTCTACTTTCTCTTTTATTGAAAGAGTTTTGCCTGCTTGCAGTTGAGGTTTTAAGTTCCTGTATAGCACTTTGCATCTGCTTCATACATTCTGTTTATCCAAGGATGTCATCATTTTTCTATTCTCCTCTATTTGTTTTATTATTGTCTTTAGAAGCACTTAGTACTTCTTTTATTGTAGGTTGTTTTTTTTTTTTACTTGAGAAATTATTTCTGATATGATTTCCTCTCTACCTTTCTGCAATTTTTTTTTTAACTGCAGGTGTTTTTATTTCAGAGATTTCAGGTGTGTGATTTCCAGTTTCTTCTGTGCTGTTGTCTCCTGTGTTTTTCTCTTGGTGGTCTCGGGGCCTAAGAGTGCATTTTGCTCCTTCTGTTTGTCATTTTATATAGCCCTGCCTTCTGACTTTTGCTTTAGAGCTTTAGTAGTGTTCTTACCTTAGCACCAACTCTGGACCTACCCAGTTCAAAGTCCTCCCAGTAGGTGTGGCTTGGGTCTGGCTTCTGAGCTCTACTTCTTCTTGTTGTAGCCCTTAGAGGCAAACCTGCTGTGCCATTCTGGCAAGATGCTCTGCACCTGGATCAGCTGGGTGGGTCTTGTCTATATTCTCTGCCAGAAGTTCTGCAGCAGTTTTCCACACTGGGCGTGCTGGTCCTGGTTACTGGGTCAAAAGACTTTCCAGCTGGATCAGGGCAGTCTCACTCACATGCCGGCCTGGTTGCTGAGTTGAATGAGTTTCTGACAGGCCCCGGGTGGTCTCACTCATTGTCTAGCCCAGTTGCTAGTCGAATCTGAGTCTTCCTTTTAAAAAGCACAGAAAAACAAACACAAACCTCAAGACCAACTCACACTAATGCTTATCACTTTGGAAAAGTAACTACAGTTTCAGAACTTGGCACAAACACTAGTGACTTCTGACTTCCTCACATTACTGTCCTCTCTATGAAGCTTCTAAATATCTTACTTGAAAAACATCAAATGATTGTCAAGTACAACACAGACTAAAGTTAATATGAAAAGTATTGTATCTGTTTGCTATATCAAGAATTATAAAAGCATATCTTCTTTCATTGAAAAAATCATTTAAAAAGTAATAGGAATTACACAATTGATATTGTACTGCATAAAGGTATCTTCAAATTAGTTGTTTAGGTTACTGGATATAAGGGGAAAAAAGTAATGTGGATTTAGAAAGGTTAATGTTAAATTGTTTGATCAATCTTATATACCTATATGTATTAATCTAAACTGATCTGATGATGAAAATATGTAATATAACCATTGTTAAATTTAAACAATAAAAAAATTGAAACAAAAAAAATTGGCTAAATTTGTAAAAAAAAAGAAATTAAAAAGAAGAAAAATAAATAAAAATAAAAATTTAAGCATTGGGTCTAGCTAAATAGCTCAGCAATCTAAAGCTCCTACTTAGGCAAAGTGCAAGGACCATGAATCTATCCCTGGTACCACATGTCATGCCAGACCCACACCCAGCATGGTCTGAAGCAACCACACACACACACACAAACACACACACACACACACACACACACACACACACACACACACACACACACAC
>PVJA010043322.1:0-16822 GCA_004027025.1 Myocastor coypus | reverse complement strand
CCTCACAATCGTTCTACAGAGTATAGTGTGTGGGCATGACCCACCTCCCTATTGATGTTCCTTAGGAAAAAAAAAAAAAAAAGGAAAAGAATATACTTCTCTTTGGACTAAGAGGAAGCAGGTACATATACAGTCAAATGTTCTGCAATTGCAGTGGGCCAGCAGTGAAGCTTGTGATGTTGGAAGCTATTGAATCTAAGCCTCCTAAAGATCGTCTCACCAATCTATCTCTGTTTCATGCGTTGTAATTAAGCATTTTTTTTCCTGCTGGGTGGTTAAGAGCAAGTTGAAGCAAGACCTGTATAACAAAACATTCTCTTTTTTTTGTATCTTCCAGGGTCAAATCCCCTCAGGATTAAGTTTGGGACCATAGGCAGTACTTTGTAGAACTGTTGTTAGTGTCAGCCTTCGGGACGAGTCACGGCCATTGCTTGGCCATTTTGCTTTCTGTGAAAGCCTGAGAGAATGTTTTTCTCTGGGTGACTCTCCTTAGACGCACTGCAGTTCATTCATTCCTTTCCTCTGAGATCCCATAATCTCCTTGACCAGGAAATTTGGGACACCTCTGAGTTATAGGATATTACAGCACAGGTTCCCTTATATCCTGGGTCTTTTTTGACCTTGAAGGGCTAGGGCCAAAATATTGGCTATCCTTATAGCCCTCCTTTTCCTCCAATTTTTGGTCTGTTACCTTACATTCTCAACCCTCCAGCAGAAAAGCTTTGTGATACTATTACTCTATAACATAGGTACTTGAGCTTATCATCACTGGCTTTCTGAGTATCAAATATCTTTGACTTAGCTTGGAAATGATATTTTCTGGCCATCATTGATATTCCAATAACTTTCCATACAATGTGATATAGGCAGTTACACAATTTTGACACAGATATTTGGAAATTCATGGAAATACAAAATTGTACCTTTTCAAGAATATGGTATTTGGCCCAGTCTCTTATTTTCAAGTACTACTCTTGAGAGAATGACAGTAACTGAGTTTACACAAGGAGCAGTACATATCAAAAAGACAAGAGTGACATGTGTTCCAAACATGGTTTTAGCGTTACATTGCGCTATGATCAATATGCTGCTATTGTCCTCTCTTATGTCACAGCTGGGTCTTGCCCGTGCTCCTACCCCTCCCCAGCCCGAGCCTCCGATCTTCCTACTAACCCAGGTTCCTGGGGGCTCATCGGCCTGGCAATGATGGGTGCAAGTGTCCTCCATTCACACGCAGTGCTTCTGCCCCCTCTACTCCCACGGGGATCTCAGCTGCTGGCAAGTCCCCAGGATAGCGAGCCCCACATCCCGTCAGCATGGAGACCAGGTCATCACCCACTGTTCACCCCGGACTCCTCCAGCCAGTCAGTGCCACGTTTTGTCAAGGGACTTCCTATCGCCTACTTGTGATCTTTGTTGTATTTATTGAACCTTTATTTCAGAACAGTTTTGGACTAAAAATTCATGAGTGCAGCAAACTGGGTATGTAATAGGGTCCCCACCTCTCTGTACGCAGTTTCCTTCTGCTGCAGCCTACCGTATACTTGCTAGAACTAATGAGCCAGTCCTGAGCCTCTATTTTCAAGTGCGAGCAGCACTCAGCATCCCGCGGCTGTCACCTAGCGCCCTTTTGTGCTTAGGACACGCAACGCTTAGCTGTCCCGTCTCTTTCCCCAGCTACGGGAACTTCTCAGATGTTTTCTTCCTATTGATGGCTTCACCAGTCTTGGGGAGGTCTGGCCAGGCATCTAGTAATTTTCTCAGGATGATGCTGGGATTTGGGGTTTGCGGAGCCCACAGAGAGACAGCGCCCTCTCACCACATGGCAGGCGTGGTCCCTGCTGTAATAGGAGGTCACTGGTCACTACTGGTGCTGACCTTGACCTGACTGACCTCAAAGCTCCTCTTTCCTCCCCCTTTTCCTGTCTTGCTCATCGAACAGAAATGGCTCGGCGCACCCCATGCCTAGAAACTAGGGAGCTTCTTCACCTGGAAATGCCAGCATCTCCACCCCATCCCAGCTGCGTGCACCTGCCCTGAGGCTCAACCTCTTCCAGGCCTCCTCTCTGAACCAGGCACTGTGTCAGCGACTGACGGTGACCACTGAATGCTTGCCGGGTGCACTCGGCAGCCCTGAGTCTCTCTAGATGTCCCTATAAATGTCCCCCATAGCGTCGTCCTTGACTCCAGCTCTGCTGACACCAGAGCTGAGAAATCACTCCTGGCATCTCTGGCAGCTCCGGTGCCAACCTCGCTCTGAGAACTGCACAAGAAAGAGAAGCTGTCTTCGAAGCATCCTTGGCATCACAGTGGGCAGCAAGAACTCAGGCAACGTGTGCCAGTGTGAGCGCGTCGGAGCAGGGGAATGGAGGCTGAGGCTCAGTCGGCATCTCTCTGGGGCGGACCTGCCTTGTGCGTGAGAAGTGCGGTCTGTGTGGTCTCCACCATCAAGAGCTGCTCCTGGGCCCAGCTGTGAAGGGCACAGCTGCAGACCCTCTGGGCCCACAGCAGCAGCCTGCCCCGACTTCCCAGGAGTGAAGGGGCTCCACGTCCATCCTCAGGGCGGCTCCCTCACGAACAGGGGCCAACAGTGTCACCAGGAATAAACACAACTCCAGCGAGCCCAGGGGTGGCCGCATCTCTGCTGGAGACACTACTGTTTCGACCTGGGGAAGTTGTCTATGAAAAGTTCTGGAGGACTGAGGTCTGCGAGCTGACAGGGAAGACCGAGGCACTCCCCACCCAGGCTTGGCCCCTGACCGTCCCTTTCTGGCCCTCCATGCTGGACAGAATAGCGGCCTCGGCACAGAGCCAGGGTTCCGCACCAGTCACCAGCGCCCCAGCCCTAGGTGACTCCAGGAGCCTCCTTGGGCCTCAGGTCCTCTGACACCAACATAAAAATCACCCAACAGCAGTTGGCATGCCCAAGCTGTGGGCCTGGGGGACTCCTGAGAGCCTTGCCGCTCCTCCCAGCCTCCCTCCTGCCTCTGGCCCCTTGCAGCATTCATGCTCTGCCCTGTCCGGTCCTCTGACCTGCAGGGTACCCAGATGCTACCCAGCACTCGGGCCCTGGGCATTCCTGGGCCATCATAGGATGACACGCTGAGAAGGCTGCACATGCCAGCGGCTCAGGCAGTCTCCACTTCCAGGGGCTTGAACCTCCCCAAGTCCCTTCTTCCCAGGCCCACCTCTAAGCTGGCCCTGGACCTCCGTCCAGCGAGCCTCCATGCTGCCCAGCTGAGCTCCCCACTCTGGGCTGCTCTTCCATCTCCCACCCCGGTTCCACCCTCTCTAGGCCTTGCCCGGCTCATCCTTTCTTCCTATCCAACACCAACGCAGTATAGTGTCTCTTGGGCCCACCCGGTCTTCCCACATCCCCTTCCCCCCTCCATGGGACACCCCGGGCTCAACCCAGGCTCCCCAGCGCTGCCCGCAGCTCACAGCCCCTACTACACCGAGTTTTCAGCCCTTGATGCAGGTACATCTCCGCCACTGCCAGTCTCCCGTGTGTGGCGGTCCCAAGCCCAGGACCCAGTGAACTACAGCGATGCTCTTCTGTGTGGACTGGTTGCCCAGACACTGGAGCCAGGTGCCAGCAGCAGGAATGGTGACACAGAGCCAGGACAGTATCTTCAGCTGTGCCCAGGAGGGAAGGTGGAAGCTCTACACCTTTTCAGAAGCCAGGAAGTCAGCACAAATTCTCCAACAGGTGGCCTGGCTCAGGGAGACGACGACAAAATAGCCCCTCTGGACACCTCTGCGAGCTCTGGTCTGGGAGGACCAGCAGCATTCTGCAAGAGCTTGGACGCCGCCACAGCACCCGCCTCACGTTGAGGTCTGCACGGGTCTGCACGGGGCCTTCCAGGGTCCCAAGGAGGGGTCAGTCCCTTACAACAGGAGTGGGAGAGAGGTGGGCTGGAAGATTCCTGTAAGAGGAAGGTGAGGGGCTCCTCTAAACGTAGAACCCGCTGAGAATTTTAAGGAAGATGTTCAGCTGACCCAGTTTGTGCAGGGCTTGACTGTCATTTGTCCTGAAAGCAGAAAGATTCCTAAAGAGAAATGATATTTAAATCAATACTCAAAATGGAGGACAATTCTTTTGTGGGGTGTTGTGGTGGTGAACTAATACTAAATAACAACAGATTTAAAACTTGGCTCTGGCTAAAGTCCTCACCAAATTCCATTCCACAGGAAGCTAATAAAAATATTTGTTAAGATTCTTTCACTGGGTTGTGATTTTTCTCCGATGACCCTGGACTTCCTCAGCGCTGAGGAGTTGAAGGCATTTCTGTTTTATGAGAAACCAGCTTTTCAACAATCAATCTGAAGCCGGGCGTGGTGGCTCACGCCTGTAATCCCAGCACTCGGGAGGCTGAGGCAGGAGGATCAGTGCAAGTTTGAGACCAGCCTGGGCTACAAAAGTGAGCTCAAGGCCAGCCTCAACTGTGTAGTGAGACCCTGTCTCAAAAAGACAAAAAAAAGAAAAAAAAAAAAACAATCAATCTGAGAAGAAGCCTTCCTGTGGAGGGCAGGGTTGGAAAGCCTTTAGGAAGAAGGCTCAGGAAGGCCAAGCTGGGCAACTGGCAAGCGGGGAGGAGTTCAGAGATCCTCAGTATTTATTTTTTTTTTTTAAGAGACAAATTAGTATTATTACCTTTTATCACCCAAGTGGAAAAGGGTCATATCCTTGGCATATTATGACACTTGCTAACTTCTGTTTTACAAGATCTCAACTGTGCTTTTCTTTTAATTTATTTTGACCAGCATTCCTTGTAACAAAATACCCTAAAATTTTGTGGCCTAAGACACAAATCGTTTCATTTGTTCAAGGATGTGCTAATTGCTGCGCTCAGCTGAGTGGTTCTTGTGCTGATCTAGTTAAAGGTCAGTCCCTGCAGCGCAGTAGTGCCACAGCGGGCCGGCTGCAGCGCTGCTGGTTGTGGGACTCCGCAACCTCTGGAAGTGCCGGCCGGGGCTTGCCCTCACTTAAGAACTTCTGCTGCGCTGAAGCCTGATGTCTTGTTTGCTCTGGAGAAGGCAGAAGCAGGAGTTGTACGTCTACTACATTCTTTTGGTAAAGCAAGTCACAGTCCTAGCCCATGGAGGTGTGGATGAAGGCGTTACCTTCTGGGTAGTAACGCCTCAGTATTTATTTAGCATTGCAAATTGGGTTCAGCCTTTGGAAACAAGAGCCCCAGGAAAGGCCTCTACTCTGGTGTCTCCTGAGGGATTTCTGCCCCCAAAGCCATGAGCCCAGGAGCCCAGAGCTGGTCAGGGGTGTGGTGACCAAAGCTGCCTGACATACAGCCAATCAGAGACCAAGAAGGGCACCTGCTGTCCAGCTGGCTTCCAAGTGCCCTTGGAGGGGGAGAACTGGACCAGGACTTGTCGTGACAGTGGGAACAGTGGGCTGGTTCGGAGCTGCCTCAATAAACTTGGCCACAGCAGGTAACAAATGCGGGGAAAATTATCTGGCCCCATAACCAGGGCCTTTTACAGACGGTGGGAGGGGAAGGAGGCTCCGGGCAACAGGCTGTGGGTGAGCTAAACCTCTCCTGAACAAGGGGCAGCGTTTGCACAGCTGGCCACGCTGAGGCAGGGCCCTGTCCTGTCCCTCGCCTTCTCCCAAGGGACTCAACTCCGCTTGTCTCTCCAAACAGCTCCACCAAGCCCAGCTCAGACCTCGCCACGCGGGGCCCATGGGGCCGAACTGAACAGCTCTAGGCTTGTAAGACAGACGCACAGTCCACAGCCAGTATTTGAAACAAGAAGAACAAAAAACACCCTGAAACCGCTTTTGGCTGACGGTGCCTGACAGCTGGAGCTTCATGCGGTTTTCTTCCTGGAGCTCTCCCGACTTCCAGGGTGGACAGCCAGGGCGAAACCCAGATTTCCATCGCCGGACCCAAGAGCCCGAGTGTGTAAATGTTGGCCAGGACTGAATGCTCTTCTCCCGGTCTAATTGGACTTGTCTTTGATAACCGGCCCAGAACTACTCAAAGAGACCACAAAGGCATCTTTGAGATGACAGAGACGGGGAGAGACACCCATGGGATGCTGGAAGGAGACCCCGTCCAGTGGCTGAGAGGCAGGTGGTCTTCTCACACAGTGCTGCCATGCCGGGGGCCACTCTGGCTTTCAGCAACATAAACTTCATGAAGTCTTGTCAGTTGCAAAATAGGATGAAGCCATGGGATTTCTTTTCAATAAATACTAAAACCCAACACGACCGCATTTTAGCCAGCTCAGTTCTTCTTTAATGAATAAAAGCCAGATTCAAAAGGATGCACTCCAAATATCTGTGCAGAAAAGGGTCTAAGCTGACCTCTGGAATTGTATTCTACTGAGCTGTCTCCCCAGTGCCCACGAGTTTTATAGGTGACTCTTGCAGACTATTTTAGTGAGTCAGTTATGGCACTGACACAGGTGGAGAAAACCTTCCATCCGGGGTTTTGTTTTCTGCCAACACCCCCGGTCTGAATTACATGGGAAATTCCAGAAATAAACAATGCGTGGGTTTTCAATTGTACATCATCCTGAGTAGCACACTAAAATCTGGTGACACCTTGCTGTGACCCACCCAAGACACGACTCATCCCTTTGTCTGGCATATGCACATTTTGTGTGTGGCTCACTCGTTAGTCACTGAGGAGACATCTTAGTCTTCCCCTCCCCCACTTTTCAAATTCGTGTCTAATCGAGCTATCCAGTGAATAGTGGTGAGGCGCCACTCCTCGTACCTGTCACACGTTGGTACCCTCCGCCCCTTCCCTTCCTCTCCCTCCCCCTCCCCTTATTCCACCCCTTTCCCACCTCCGCAGTCTACCTCCGGTTTCCCATCACCTGTCTCTCATTCTGCCCTTTCAGTTATTCACACTTTGGGCTTCTCATGCAAGAGAAACCACGTGACACTTGTGTCTGATGTCGCTCAGCATGACGGCCTCAGGGTGGGTCTGATTCCCTAAGCATGAGAGTTGCCTTCTTAATTTTCAGATCATTCATCAAGATCTCACCGGGCCTGAGGTCCAGTAACACTCATTTGATAGACACCAGCCCCGAAACACGAGAGCAGTGGTGCGGGCTCTGGATTTGCCAAAGAGAGCCACGTGTGCTTCCTTAAGGGCAGAGCGCGGAAAGTGTAACCAAGTATTTTGAGAGCAAGAAACACCTTCGTGTCCTCACACTGTAGCATACTGTGTCAGTGTGCTGTCTTATCAGTTATTGTTAAGCTTTGAATATGCCCAAATTGTACAGTAAATTGTCAAAGGCGTGTGTTTACATATATAGATATATAGATATATTTTTTTTTTCCTTATGGCCGGTTCAGCCTACCTTAGGAGTGGGGGTGGGGGGCTGGTGTAGCATGTGGTGCCAGGATTGAACCTCAGTCCCTGTGGTTGACTGAGCTTGTCTAAGCAGGTGCTTTAGATCGCTGAGCCATCTTGCTGTCCCAAAGGTGCGTGTTTAGGGAAAAAAAAATAAGAAAGAAAGAAACACAAGTTTTGGGGTCTGGGAGATAGCTCAGGGGCACAAGCACCTGCCTGGCAAGTGCAAGGTACTGAATTTGATCCCTGATTCTGAGAAAGAAAGAAAGAAAGAAAGAAAGAAAGAAAGAAAGAAAGAAAGAAAGAAAGAAAGAAAGAAAGAAAGAAAATGCCAGGCGTGGTGGTGCACGCCTGTAATCCCAGCACTCAGGAGGCTGAGGCAGGAGGATTGGTGTGAGTTCGAGACCAGCCTGGGCTACAAAAGGGAGCTCAAGGCCAGCCTGAACTTCATATCGAGACCTTGCCTCAAAAAGACAAAGAAAGAGAGAGAGAGAGAGAGAGAGAGAGAGAGAGAGAGAGAGAGAGAGAAACAAAGAAACAAAGAAACAAAGAAAGAAAGAAAGAAAGAAAGAAAGAAAGAAAGAAAGAAAGAAAGAAAGAAAGAGGTTGTAGACATCCTCTGGGAATCTTGGACCATATCTTTTTCTTCTTTTCTTTTTAAGGGTTTTAAGGCTGGCTCAGCCTGTCCTGATGGTGGGGCTGGTGCAGCGTGTGGTGCCAGGGATCAAACCTCAGTACCTACAGTTGCCTGAGTTTGCCTAAGCAAGTGCTTTAGACCACTGAGCTATCTTGCTGGCCTCTTTAGAACATACCTTATGTGGATAAGGTGGAGCAGCTCTTATATTTGAAGTGTTCTACGTGTTCTGCATATCCTGAGGCCTGAGACCTCTAACGCACCATCAGATATGTCTGATTTCAGTTGGTTAGTCAGTTGCTTGCTTGGTTGGTTTTGTGAGACAGGGCCTTGCTATGTAGCCCTGGCAAGCCTTGAACTTGTGCAATTCCTCCTGCCTTGGCTTCCTGAGTGCTGGGATTATGGGCATGTGCTACCACACCCACCACACATGAGGTTTCTTGCAAGGTTGCCTGCACAGGCTGACCATGCCCCCAGCTGAGACCCACCAGGCCAGGACACCCACACAGTTTAGGAGATTCCTCAAGGGTGCACAGGTCCCGGCAGTGCAGCCAGCTCCTACCCAGGGCAAGCTCCCTTCCAAGCACTGGCGGGGCCTTACTTTCAGGGATCCTAGCACTGAGTGCATCGCCGCCGCCTCCCCTCCCCGAGGGGGCCTTTCCACGACTCCCTTCTTCTGCTCCCTTCCTGTGGCTAATGCATTGTTCCAGCCCCTACTTTCTGTCCTTCTCTGCTGCCCTCCCCTCATGGCATCCTAAGGCCATCTTAGTTATTCAGGTCCACTGCAATTTCCCTTTCATGAAGTTTATTTCTATTTTTATTTTTGCGGGGGAGCTGGCTCAGCCTCCTCCACCAGCCCCCCAGGGTGGGGCTGGAGTGTCGTGCTGTGCTGGACTGAACTGAGGCCCTGTGCAGCTGCCTAAGCTGGCCTAAGCAGGTGCTTTAGACCACTGAGCTATCTTGTCTTTCATAAAGTTTAAAAACCTGAAATCTTTTGAGTATCTCTGCGCACTTAATAGAGACAGTTTCTCTTTTTTTTTTTTTTTTTTTTTTGTCTTTTTGAGACATGGTCTTGCTATACAGTTGAGGCTGGCCTTGAGCTCACT
This sequence comes from Myocastor coypus, assembly GCA_004027025.1. Lineage (NCBI taxonomy): Eukaryota > Metazoa > Chordata > Mammalia > Rodentia > Myocastoridae > Myocastor > Myocastor coypus. The sequence continues at coordinate 7,757 of PVJA010043322.1, read as the reverse complement.
TTTGTAGCCCAGGCTGGTCTCGAACTCGCACCAATCCTCCTGCCTCAGCCTCCCAAGTGCTGGGATTACAGGCGTGAGCCACCACGCCCGGCTTGATTTTTTTTTACTTATTATTTTTATTCTTGTTTCAGAACCTTTGTTTGTTTATTCACTCATTTTTACAGCCGGCTCAGCCCGCCCCAAGGACAGGGCTGTCGCAGCATGTGGTGCCGGGGATCGAACCGTGGTCCCTGCAGCCACCCAAGCTTCCTCAAGCTGGTGCTTTAGACCCCTGAGCCATCCCGCCGGCCCTAGAGACAGTTTCTTTAGGGGGAGGAAAATTCTCTGCAATTAGCCATGTGAACACACCAACAGCTGGTGAATTCTAGGCTTTAAAATGATTAGAATTTTGAATATTATGTTAGGTGAATTTTAGCCAAGTTTGAAAATTACTTCTTCCTTTACTCCTACATGAATGTTTCACACTCTTTTTGATGCAGCAAATGTGCTTACGGTATTGAGTTACCTACAAAGGCCAGGCGCAGAGATAAGCAAGTTTATGGGGGTGCCAGTGGTGGACACCCAGCACAGGCCTGAGCACCAACCCCAAAGGGCAAGAGGAGGGGATGGTCACACTGTTCTAGTTCCAGGTCTGGGGCAGGGTGCTGATATGATTTAGTATGGCTATAGAAATACTACAAAGCATGGGCTTAGTTTGTGACAAAGGAACAAAGGTGTTTGACATTGTACCTAGGGAACCAGCAGTCTTATGACAAAGTATGGGGCAGTATCGGGTTAGGTAACTATGAAAACATTTACAAAAAGCAAACTTAAGGAAACAGAAACTTCAGCTCAAAGATGGTGCCTGAGCACAACACGGTGTCGGTTTGGTTCTTTTTCCCGCTTCATTTTAAGCATTACTTTAGTTGGGAAGGTTTTTTTTATTTCCCTGAAATTCAACTCAGTATGTCTTCTTAAGAAAAAAATCTAAGCATTATTATATTGCTACTTGTCTTTACAAATTGGAGTTTTTCTTTCTTTTTCTGTTTTTTTTTTTTTTTTTTTCTGCAGGACTGGGGTTCAAACTCATGACCTTGCACTTGCCAGGCAGGCACTTGTGCCATGGAGCTATCTCCCCAGCCCCCACAAATCAGAGTTTTTCATAGAGAAGACACCGAAGAAAATTAAGACAAGGAAATGCTGAAAATATTTCAGTTTGTCAAAAGAGCCTTTGCTATTGGTGGTTGGGTTACTCACAGGTAAATAAATGTGGTAAATTTAAAAATATGAAGCTATATTTACAAAATGTAATTCCCTTTATAAGAATTTTATAAAGTACTATATAACACTTTGTTTTGGGAAAGAACTTTTCTGCTAAGCAAGTTTAACATTTTTTGAGTAAGAACGTTTTCGAGGCTCTCAGATCTGCCAACCTGACAGACTCTAACCCTTCCAAAGTCCCTAGGAGGGATCTAGAGAAGAGCAAGGATCACCAGGTGCCACATCAGACTCTGTGGGAGGCCAAACTGCTGGCGTCCATTTTGGAATGACATCATCATCTTGCGACAGCCTCATCTCGCGATAGCCTCTAGTTAGGTTTCTATTTTCCTACCCCCTGCTATTTTCCATGAATCACGTCTTAAGACCTCCCCTGGTTGCAAGGTAACCCCTGACTCAGATTCCGTTTCCCCTGCTACCTTTCCTTAAGCCCCGTTCACTTTGTCAATAAACGAGACTTGATCAGAATCCTGTCTTGTCTCCATTTCTCGTGTCTCTTGCCCTGTCCTTGTCTTAATCCCCGCTCCTTCCTGTGTGACCTGCCAGACAGGTCAAGACTCCAGCAGCCTGTGTCTTCCTGGCACCTGAGGAATCATGTCCCTTGAGCTCCTGGAGTCAAACTTGCCAGCTTCTCTTGGGAAGGCTCCCCAGCACCCCACGCACAAGTCCTTTTTCTTACGGCAGGATCGCACTGCTGCAGTAGAAATACAGAGGGAACAGGACCCTAAGCTGACCCCACAGGTGTGGCTGGATGTGGGTGAGGTCAGGTCCAGGCGGGATCCAGATGTGGGGGAAGCAATTATGGATGAGGCCAGATGTGGATAAGGCCGAATGTGGAAGCCACCAGGTGCGTGCCGTAAAGATGTGCACTAGGCTAGATAAGACCGTGGACAGGGTTGGAGAGAGCTCAGTGGCGCAGGAGCCTGCGTGGCAGACATAAGGTCCTGAATTCATTCACTGATACCGCAAAAAATAAATAAATAAATAAAAGACATAGCTGGGTGTGGGAGCCTGGTGACGTGGACAACATGGCCAGGTATGGATGTAATGGTGGGCGGGCACGGAGGATACGGGGCATTGACCGCTGTGGGTGTGGCTAGATGTCGGCATAGGTGCTGACGGGTGGAGGTGCCCGGGAGCACTGTTGGAGACCAGGTGCCAGCAGCCGGAAGCAGCAGGCAGAAGCCAGTGCTGCACAGTAAAAGCAGATAGATTCTCTGGGTTCCCTCAAAACTTCACGACTCGGGCCGGCCAGGTAGCCCAGTGGACTAAAGCGCCTGCTTAGCCAGACACAGGGATCGGGGTCTCATCCCTAGTGTGCCGTTCCAGGCCCGCCCTCGGTGTGCTCAAGCAGCAATAGAGACTGGGCACGGCGCTTGGGAGGCTGAAAACAGGAGGATCACTGCGAGTGTGATCTACGCAGTGAGACCCTGTAGACGCTGTAGACCTTATCCTAAATACATTAAAAAAAAAAAAATCTTCACAGCTTTAGCGGCCAACCACCTGGTCCTCTCCTTCCACACACAGAAATATCAGACTCGGTTGGGCGTGGTGGCGCACGCCTGTAATCCCAGCACTCGGGAGGCTGAGGCAGGAGGATTGCTGCAAGTTCGAGACCAGCCTGGGCTACAAAAGTGAGCTCAAGGCCAGCCTCAACTGCACAGCGAGACCCTGTCTCAAAAAGACAAAAAAAAAAAGGAAAGAGAAGAAAAGAAAAGAAATATCAGACTCAAGTGTGGCCGATTTTCTTAAAGCCTCATTCTCCCTTCAGAGCAGCTTCACAGAGTAAAACCACAGAATCCTTTTAAAAACCAAGCGTGTGACAGCAGATGCGCCGGGCAAGCCGCAAACTCCCTGCTGAGGTTGCCCGCGTCACCTCCTCAGCTGTATGCACGCACCGGCCCGGCTCTGACCACAGAAGCCTGAGTAACCTGTTGGCCTCTGAGCAGCGCCAGCTGCCTCACCTGTGCCGCCTGCGTGAGCACGCCGCCTTCCGGCCTGGGTCAAGCACCTGCAGAAAAGAGACCCGGATCTGTCGTTCCCTTCCAATCCATCGGCTACTGTTTGTTAAAACCATGTTTCTAGGAAGGAGAATGAAATAAAGACGAATAAAATAGACATTTCGATTCTTGTCCCTTTTACTGTTGTTGAAAAATGTTTAGGGGGACTCCGAGACAAAAGCAAGGGAAGCCCGTTCAGACCTCGCAGACTTCCAGGAGAGAAGGTTTGGAGGCGCTCTTTCACGCTTAGCGTCTTAAGGAACCTCAGTGCAAAGTTAGGAACGAGCTGGGGCGCTGCCAGATCCCATCAAGCCTAGGACTTCTCAGTACGCCCCGCACTGGGGCTGCCCCGTGAGTCCGAGCACGCCCCCGCTTGGACTGGTTGGGGCCTTGGGGACTCCTCTTGGCTGTGCACCGCCTGCTGTTTGCGTGGGTGGCCGCTTGCGTTGCCGAGGCAACAGCACCCTCACCAGCCACTCAGACACCAAATCGGGTTAGTCTCCTTCCAGGTCATCGTGAATCAACATTCCCCTGTGCTTCTGAATCAAAGCAAAGGGATTAAGTGTGATAAACTGGGACAGAGCCAGAGCAAGAGGGCTGGAGGGAGCGTCCGAGAGGGCCCAGGCGGCCATGGACACGCCCTGCCTGCAAGGCAGGCCGCCTTCACCCTGTAACGCACGCAGCCTGGGTTCTGGGGCATCCTCAGCCGGCAGGCCCCGGCCGGGCTCACTGCTTCTTGTCCGCCGTGATCCGGATTCAGTGACTGGTCCCTGTGATCTCAGAAGCGATCTATCAGCACCCTAGTGGGGCGGCTTATACTGACTTTAAAGACTGTCTGCAGACTTACCGCTTGCCACTGCCTGTAGAGTGGGGAGTCCCCACGAGCCCCTTTCCAAAGGAAGGTAGAAGCCTCTGTTGGACCAGATAGACAGAAAAACTACAGAACCCACAGTTCAGTCAGTGTGGGAATAGAAGCTCAGGCTTTTCATCTAACAGGATGCTAGCACGTTGATCAAACAAGCATGTATCCCTTTATTAAGTGCTAACTGGTGGCTGCTTCAGGGGTACAGTCTCTGCCTTTCGGGCCGCTACACCATGCAGGCTGCTCCGATGCCTCACCTGTGCTATTTATTCCCTTTGAGCTCTGAGAATCCAGCCAGATACAGCAGTTCTCAACCTGTGGGTCACAACCCCGGTGGGTCGAATGACCAAAACACAGGGGTCACCTAAAGCCATTCCAAATCATAACTGTAGCAAAATTACAGTTTTGAAGTGGCCACCAAAATTATTTTTTGGTTTGGGGTCACCACAACATGAGGAACTGCATTGCGGGGTCACTGCATTAGAAAGGTTGAGAACCACTGAGCCAGAAGGCTGTGTCTGTCCCATAGAGCAAGCGAAGCTGTTTCAATCTTTGCAGGGATTTGCAGTGAAAAGCTTCTGTCGTTGCCAAGGAAACTGCTGGGGAGCTCAGAACCCTGCTGTGCTGCCACTAGGTCCCCACCCACCAGGGCTTGCAGAAGCTGCCATATCTGGAGGTGCTGAGGCTGAGTACCTCCAGGAGGCCCAGAGCTTAGTTCTAGGGAGCCCTGCAGATGCTTCACCGCACACCGACGGCCTGGAGCACATTGTCTAACCTCCCTCCGTGCCTCCCCCTAACCCGCAACCACAATCCCTAGTGAGCAGACACTGACCCCAGAGCCTCCCAGCCTGTGACAGGAAGTGGAAATGACAGTGGTGTCCCCAGAGTGGCCCGATCCACCCTCTCATCGTCCCACGGCCCACCTGGGTGGAGTCTGCACCTCAGTGTTTCTTTGTGCCCTGTCCTCACCGTCCTCCTAGTAAAAGGTAAGTCCCTGGGGACAGGGACATCTTCAAGTAGAGGTGAAGCCAGGCCCAGGGACTGCCCAACAGCACTGACCCTCTGCCCTGCTGTCAACTCGCTTAACTCCTGCGTCACTGTCAACTGGTGACCATGGGTGAGTTTGCAGGAGCTGCTGAACCTCTCATCGTCTAAAAGGAAACAAGCGAAAAAAAAATCTTTACAAATGGGAAAGAGACCAAGAGGTGGAGCAAGAGGGAAGGGATGAAAAGAGTTCTGTGTGTGTGTGTGTGTGTGTGTGTGTGTGTGTGTGTGTGCAGCTCCCCAGAGTGGATGTCAGTAAAATGTTCTGCAGACATAAACCAATAAAAGTTAAAATTAAAAACGTAAGAGATGAAGGACTCAAGCTTGTCTTGACCACCTGTTTGTAAGATCACATTTTTTCTTCTTGTTTCAGAACTTTTGTTTGTTTATTTATTTATTTTTATGGCCAGCTCAGCCTGCCCTGAGGGCAGGGCTGGCGCAGGATGTGATGCCAGGATCGAACTGCGGTCCCTGCAGGCTCTTTAGACCACTGAGCCATCCTGCTAAGCCCCTGTAAGGACACATTTTAAAAGCTGTATATGCAAGGCACCCCTATTTCCAGAGGCCTGTGGGCAATCCCAACCTCCAAGCATGACACACCACCTGCCTCCTGCACCCCCGAGCTGGGCCCTCCCTGCGTTGTCCTAGGGAGTCATTGCAGCTCTGCCATCGGCCTCCTCTGCCTCCTCTCCTGGGGACCCACATGGCAGGCTGTGCCTGGCACTGTCACCCAGCTCAGCTTGGGGCCCCTGCCACCTCATCTCCCAGCCCCAGACCTCGATGAGTGCCCCCAAAGCCACTGATGCCATGAGAATGTGGTCGTCTGCCACAGGTAGACGCAGGCTCCACCCGGGTGCCCTGAGTTGCAGTCTCATTTCCTCTCTGGGGCTGTTCTTGTTCTGGAAGATTTTTCAGTGCCTCCCAGGAAGAACAGAAGCCTCCCCAGAACCCCAGGAACTGAAACACTCCCCATAGGATCAGAGCCAGCCCCTGCGTGGGCTCTGCCCTTCTCAGAGCCTGAGGACCCTGCTTAGTGTGAGCAGGTGCGGAGACCCAGAGAGCTGAGGCTGGTGCTGCATCCAAGGACTCTGAGAGCACATGCCGACACCCCCGTCCTGGGAGGCTGACACAGTCGCCCCCAAGCCTTGCGCGCAGGCTGTCCCTGCGGTTTCCATTTCCTCCCAGCTGGCAGAGGCAGGGGGGAGACAGAAGGACCTGCCAGGGCTGCCCCTTCCCGGCCTGCAGGCTCTGTCTAAACAAACAGGCTGTGCAGAATGAAAGGGGCTTTGTGCATTGTCCCTTGACTTTGGGAAAGGAAAGCATGATTAGCAAATGACCACAGAGGGGATGTGAGGAACTCGGAGCTGAGCTGGTCCCCTAAGGCCAGGTGCCTGCCGAGAGATGGTGGCCCGTGCAGGAGATCAGGGTGGGGGGGAGACACCCACAGCGTGGCTTCTCTAAAGCCATGTCCTGGAGGATCCCTGCAGGTCAGGTTTCCACTTCCTCCTCGGGACAGGGGTCAGCCGTCATCGTATGCATCCGAGAGTGAGTGGAATCACAAGAATAAAATAACCCCAGTGAGCATCAGGAAACCCTGGCCCTCAGCGCTGCGGCTCGGCGTCTTTCCAACCCTCTGGGAACCCAAGGTTCGGTTCTGGGGGCCCAAGGCCTGAGTGTGGCTGCTCCTGACTTCTCCGAGTCTCTTCAGTCCACCCCAACACCAAATCAAGGTGTTTGTGGTGCTAATCCTAACAGAACCTCAGTGCCCCGAGGGTGAAGAGAGAGAGTGGCACCAAAGTCTCCTCATGGATGAAAAGACGCTGGGCGTGGTGGCACATACCTGTAATCCTAGCACTTGGGAGGCTGAGGCAGGAGGATCGGTGTGAGTTCTAGATCAGCCTGGGGCGACAAAAGTGAGCTCAAGGCCAGCTTGAACTGCACAGCAAGACCCTGTCTCAAAAAGACAAAAAAAAAAAAAAAAAAAAAAAAAAGTCAATTGGATAAAAAGATACAAGTGAAATGCGAAGTATGCCTCTGCTTGTGTCTACTTCCCTGGGGATGGTGGGGAGAAAGAGACTTTCTAGAGCATTCTGTGCACAGCACAGGCCCTCCTGAGGCCAAGAAGCTGCCAGGCGGGGAGCCGAGTAGCAGAATCTGATGTGGTGTCTCGGAAGCACCCTGGGGCCTTCTGCTCGCAGCCTGTATGCAAACCTTTCCCAAACAGTACACTGTTGAGGTGAAGTAAAAGGGCAAAGAAGTCACCACAGGCCTGGGTGTTTGCTTGGTTCTCGTGGGGATACCAGTGGCTGGGGGTCCTCGTCTCTCAGGGCTCCCATCTGCATTGAACCTCTCCAATTGCAGTTTCCCCACCCCTCGCCCACCCCGATGGCTCCAGGGCCCACGGGCCAGCTGCACTAGGCAGCCCCCACCAGGAAACCAGCTCGAAGCTCAAAGCACCCTCAGTGCCTGCCTCAGTTTTCCCCAAGCCTAGAGAGTCACCTGCAGCTGAGGCTGGACAAGAGGGCAGATGCACAGGAGAAAGGCAAGAGGTGACATCCAGAATTGAACAAGCAGCACACAGGCCAAAGTACAAA
>PVJA010043320.1:0-16784 GCA_004027025.1 Myocastor coypus | reverse complement strand
TGAAGCTGTTGGGGAGCTGTTAGAAGCTATTAGGGCCGGCCAGATAACTCAGTGGACTAAAGCACCTCCTTAGGTATAACACATTGGCCAGCGTTCAATCCTACTCTGCACCCTGGGTGCACTGAGATGGCAATTAAGACTGGGTGTGATAGCACCTGCCCTTAGTCCCAGTGCTCAGGAGGCTGAAAACAGGAGAATCCCTATGAATCTGATCTACATAGTGAGACCCTGTACACCCTGTACCAAAATACATTAAAGAAAAAAAAAAAAAAAAGAAGCTACTGAGTTTTTTTTTTTTTTTTTTTGCGGGGGGGTGTATTTTGCCAGGGAAACTTGTCATGCTAGCTATCCTGGTAAACTTAACTGTCCTTGTTGGAGGAGAAGCTCAGGATCTTGTCGTGATGGAGAATGGCTATGGTTCGCTTTGGGAGATCTCTGGTCTGCATTCTGATCTTTGCTTCCTGGCTCTAGACAGGGAGATGGTGTGCTGCTCAGTTTCCTGGAAAGGCTTGTCATGTTGGCCTTCCTGATGGGAACTCGGGTGCCGTCATCATCAGACGAGCTCAGGGGGTCACTGTTGCTGAGGATGGGGTCTCTGGTTCTTACTTCAAGCATTACTTTCTGGCTCTAGTTCAGATCCCTCAGCCTGCTAGCACAAAGCCTTCGTTCAGCTGGCATAGACTTTCTACCTTCCATCACTGACCTTTGGCGGAGTGCAGCAGCCAGGGGTGTAGTGTAGATTTGTGTAGATTTGTGAACCAGTCCTACGTGAAAGACTGTCATGAGCTCTCAGCCTCCACTTGCATGCGTGGGAGGCATTGCTATGAGCTCAAGGTCAACAGTTAGACTCATGCAGGATGCTATTTTGGGATCCAGGGCCTCCGCTGGGCTCTTTGGTCTTCAGTGTATGGACCAATTTCCTGCATTTTTGGTGATGTGATGAAATATGATTCTTTTGATGATTCATGATAAAATAATCTTATAAAAATGCCTGTGCCATAGTGTGCTATTCCCCTGGCAAAATCCCAAACCATGACAGACAGATAGCAGAGGCTCATCCAAAAACCAAAAAATGACCTCTACATTCCACAGATACTTACATACCAAAGCCCTCCACTGATCTGCAGTATACATAGGTCCAGAGCTGAAAGTTTTTTCTTTTTCTGTGTTTAGGAGAGGGTCTAAAGGGTCTCACTATCTAGATCAGATTCGTAGCGATTCTCCTGTTTTCAGCCTCCCAAAGTGCTAGGAGTGCAGGCATGGGTCACCCTACCCAGTCTCTATCACTGTCTCAGCGTGCCCCAGGGGGCGGGCTGGCACAGCAGGCCAGATATCCAACCCTGGCCACTGCACTCTGCCTAAGCAGGCACTTTAGTCTATTAAGCTATTGGGTTGGCCCCTGAAAGCATTTTAAATTGGAAAAGAAATGAAATTTACCTGACATAACCTATGTTGAAGAAAAACTCTACGTATTTCAATCCCTGTGACTAAGTTCTATGTGTGGTATAAAATTAAAAGTTTGGAGGGAATGTGATCAATCATGATAGAGCATCTTACATAGAACTCCTTAGTTAGAATTACTAAAAAAACTATTGCAATACATATTACAAGTATGTTAATGCAGCTATACGAAAACCTAGACAACATTAGTAGAAAGAAGTACTCAAACTGGAATTACAGGGAATTAAGCCAAAAAATGAACATTATCAAATGTAAACATGTGATATTCAGATTAAGTATTTATGACGGGACTTAAGAACCCAATTAAATAAGTGAAAAATTGAACAAACACAAAAGAAAAGAGGGGCTTTGGAGATAGCTCCATGGCACAAGTGCCTGCCTGGCAAGTGCAAGGTCATGAGTGTGAACCCCAGTCCTGAAAGAAAAAAAAAAAAAGAAAAAAGGAGAGCTGAGAAAATACTATTGCACAAGAGCAACCACTAATAGAACTAATATTCCAACAAAAGATATAAGTTTATATGCAATAATCCGGAAAAAGACAGAATAAAGAAAATATACTATAAATAGAAAACAAATAACTGTTTATCTGTCTTAAAGTTAATCTTATAAATAATTGTATGGGCTGGGTATAGAGACATACATCTGTAAAGTAGCACTGAACAGGTTGAGACAGGAGAAGTACCGTGGGCTTGAGGGCAGCCTGGGCTTCATGAGAGCCTGTCTCACAATAAATAAATAAATAAATAAATAAATAAATAAATAAATAAATAAATAAATCTAGATGAACTTATTTCCAAGTATTGCCTACAAGATGTTCACTCTAAACATGAAGACATGATTACAAGTGTCTCAGTTACTCTTCTCACATTGCTGGGACAAACATCCTATGCCCAAAATGAAAGAAGGAAAGGTTTATTTCACTGACAGTTAATGGAGGTTTGGGTCCATACTCAGCTGGCTCCAAGGCAGAGTGGCACAGGGCAGAGAGCAGCAGTTCCTGGAAGTGGCACAGAGCAGAGAACAAGAGCCAATGGGAGTAGCAGCAAAGATGGCTATACAGAGCAGGTCTGTCTCCCTTACCTTGCTTTCAGGCTATTCCCTCTCAGGCTGGGTATAGTACTCACACCCATAATCCTAGCAGCACTTCCATACACAATCTCAGTGGATCCTTAATCACAAACTCTAAAAGTCTGCCCCATGACTGCAGGAGGCTTTGGGGGGACAACTAAACACAAACCATAACAACAAGGTATGATAGAAAGATAGGATGCATGTCCAAACTAAAACAAATTATTGTTGTAATAAAAAAAAAAAAAAACACATTGTCCTTAAGCCCTCTCAAAATATTAACCCTGGTTTCAAACATCCTTATCTCGTCCCTCTTACCACGTTCTGAATCAGTTCTGCGGTAGGATTCCTTCAGTGCCCTGAATCTACTCCAGATGTTTACCTTTCATGGTGAATTTGACTTTGGGGAGGAGTACAAGTTGCCTGGCACCATAGCCAGTGAATAAGGTGCACCAAGGCACACAGTAGTGTTTGCATGACTACCTTTCCTTTAGATTGTCTTCGGCACTAACATTCACTATATCTTCATTCAAACCTTGAAAAGATACTCACAAAAAGATACTTCCAGAACTGATCCAGAAAGTGGCAAGAATGATGGGATCCGTGTCTTCAAGGCAAAAGGAAGTATTTCAAAGGAAATAGCTGTCAGTGCACTTTGTACAGTAATAAGTATTTTTATTTAAGCATTTGTCATTTATTTTGATTATGCCTTATAGAATTAAAAAGAATGGAAAAATCTATATAATCTCAACCTTAGTTTAACAAAAACACCTGTTTTATCTAGATAGATACTAGGAAAACTATATCTGAAAATAATATGTAAATCAGATCATCTGGAGGCTATACCTATTTTAAACATGTATATAGCCAATATGAAGCAAAAGCTGATAAACCTGTAAGGAAAAAATGATATATCCTAATTTTAATAGAACATCCAAGTTCCTTTCTCACTAGTTGATTTGATGAGTTGTATATAAGAAAGTTACATGTTATTCTAAACTAGTTTTAGTGAGTTGGTGTTTGTTAAATGCTCAACCCTAGAAAAAGGGAAGTGTCCATTTGTTAGCAGTGCATTGAGAACATTTACTGAGAGCATTCTAGGCCATAATACAAGCTTCCGTAAGTATAGGACTCTCACAAAATGTTCTTTCTTTGACCTACTTGTGGCACAACCACTACACACTCAAGTATTTAGCTAGGAGAAACGGAAGAACCACACATGAAAGTCTTAATAATCTACTTTTTAAGAGTTTAAAACTGGAAGCAACACGAATTTCATCAGCAAGTGAACAGATAAATAATTGCAGTATCCCCAAGAAATGAAATATTCTTAAGTGAAAGTAAATTATTGACATACACCGAAAAAATATTGATAAAAATGAAGATAATTATAATAAGACAAAATGCTGGACAAGCATGGATAATACATGCTCCAGTAGTATAAAGTACCACAAAACTTAAGCTAACAGATAGTGAAAGAAATGAGGTAAGTGGCTATTTGGGACCAGGAAACAAAGACAGGATGGAAAGAATAAAAAAACAATCTAAGGAAGCCTTTATTATTATTTTTTACATGCATTTTGTACAGGGCCTACAGGGTCTCACTACATAGATTAGATTCAGTGATTGTCCTGTTTTGAGTATCCCAAGCATTGGGATTATAGGCATGTACCGCCATGCCCAGTCTCTGGTTGAACCCCGGTCACTGTACTCTGCCTAAGCAGGCACTTTAATCTGCTGAGCTATCTAGTTGGCCTGTAGGAAGCTTTTAGATGTGATAATTTGTTCATTTTCTTCACTGTGGCAATGACTTTATGAATATATTCATAGGTCAAAACATTGAGATATGCAATTAAAGTAGGGGTGCCTTTGCCTGCTTATTGATTATAATCTTAATCTTAATCATAATAAAATAGGGCTACTTATGGTTTCCAAGAAAGTGCAAATAAACAAGTTAAAGTGTACAAATAAGTTTGTAAAAGATACTGTGTTTAAAGTACAACAGCAACAGAGACTGACTTCACTTATTTTTCTAAGTTGCTCCTTCATTAACTTATCCAGAAGCAGCAAAATTATTAGCTAAATTTCATTATGATATCTATAAAAAATTCATTGTAATAATTCTGACATACAGAACATTCTTTTATGATTTAAAACTCTAGTGCTGTTAAGTGTGGAGCTAAAGTACTCTGCTTAATAATTCCTTGGTAAGTTAAAAATATGAATATACTTACTGATGTCTCTCACTAGTCCTAGGTTATTGAAGGAAACCTATGGAAAATACTTTTTATTTTTTATTTTAGTTAACTTTCCTTTAAAAAAAAAAAAAGTCATATTGGGACTGGCCAGATACCTGAGTGGACTAAAGTATCTGTTTAGGCAAAGTGCAGGGCCTGGGGTTCGATCCCCTGTACCACATGCTGTGTCAGCTCTGCCCTAGGGACCCACTGAAAGGGTAAATGAGACTGAGTGTGGTGACGTGCACCTCTAATCCCAGTGCTTGCGAGGCTGAAAAGAGGAGAGTCAGTATGAGTCTGTTCTGTGCAGTGAAATCCTCTAGACCCTGCACTAAAAACATAAAAAAAGAAAAAAGGAAGTCATTTCCATCTAATGTTCAAATGAGCAGACTTGCACGTATTACACACCAATCAATCAAGTTTGTGCTTCTTTTCTGTATCAGATTAGTTTTAAAGTTGAACATAAATTTTGCATCTCTTACAAATAATTGAACATAGTTTGCTTTCCTCAGATTACTAATGTACTTTAGAACTTCTATTTTAATAAACTTTCTTTTTCTAGCATGTGACTTCTAATATTTTATTTTTAATTTTTTTTAAAGAGTAAAAGCAAAAACAAAAAGAAAGAGATCCAAAGCAACATATAACAACACAAATAATTATACAGAATTTCAAGCAAACTAACAATGGTTGGTGCCCGTTGGGATGGCTCAATGGTCTAAAGTGCCTGCTTAGGGGGCGGCTGCAGGGACTGCGGTTCGATCCCCGTCACCACATGCTGCACCAGCCCTGCCATCAGGGCAGGCTGAGCCAGCAATGAAAATAAATAAATAAATAAACAAAAGTTCTGAAACAAGAAAAAAAATAATAAAATGAAATTATAAAAAGAAAAGAAAACTAACAGTGGTTGTTATACTATGTACTGTTACAGTCGAATGTGTTGCCCAGTGTACCAGATATAGGTGTATAAGTTTGGTCAAACAATAAAACATCAATTTTTCCTTTCAATATGTCTTAATTTTTTTTCTTGTCCTTTTTACCTTTTACCTTTTTTTTTTTTTTTTTTTTTTTTTAAGTATGGTTGTGGCAGGGTCTCACTATGCAGCTCAGACTCGTAGTGATCCTCCTGTTTTCAGCCTCCCCAGCACTGGGATTAAAGATGTGCGCCACCATATTCAAATTGTAGTGCAGGGGTGAGGCAGGCCCAGCATGTAATGCTGGGTTCTAACCACAGTCCCTGTGCCTGCCCAAGATTGCCTAAGCAAGTGCTTTAGTCCACTGAGCTATCTTGCTGGCCCTACTTTTTTTTTTAATTTATTTTAAAGAAAGCATATTAATAATTGATAAGGTGTTAGAAATGGTATGCATTTGGAAGAAGATGAGAAGTATGCAGCCATCAGTTTTTTTTTATTGCACTTGCTCTACTTGATGTAGTTGTTCAGATTAGAGATATTAGCATGTAGAGTTAGCCAGAGTGAAAATTTTAAACATTAACTGCTACTATTAAAAATAACAAACAAACAAATAAAAAAAAAAACCTGATGGAGATTAGTAGTGCAATCATTTCAGCTGTCCTGCAGATAGACTTGCATGATTCTTTTCACCCTGCCTTTCTTTCCCATCTTTTCTCCTTTCTCTTATTACCATGGTTTATTCCTTATGATCTGTTTCTTTCAATTTTACTATACCTCATGTATTTTTCAGACTTACTCTTTCAGATTCTTAACTAGGGAGATAATCTGATGTTTCCACACGTGGCTCTCATTTATTTCGCTTAGGAGTATGGCCTTTAGTTGCACCCGTTTGCCTATGAAGGCCTCAAGTTTATCTTTCTTCATACCTGAGAAATACTTAGCTCTTGTGGTGACAAAAGCTGAGTTTCTTAATGGATAATCAAGAAATAACCGTATATTTTAATAATAAATGAAATAATCTATCTTTCACCCTTCATGATTTGATGTTTCATGTTATTTGAGCCATCAACAAAGACCTAAATGTTCTAGGATGTTTGATTTATACTCTGTCATAGAACTATAAATGTTTTATTTTCCATTATCCCTACAAAAAGAAATTCTGTGGCATAGATTCAGGAAGGATATGAGGTATCAAAGATAGCAAGGTGGAACAGAGACATTTGCAGCTCACTTAGGTCACTGTCCTACATAAATACTATTTCATAGAATAATAACAGTAAGATAAGGCTTATCTGTCATTTAATTCTAGATAATACAAAGTCCTAGTACTTTACATATCTATAATATAGGAAATAGAGGATAATTTGCTGTTCGGTATATTACAAGTGCTAAGTGTCATTATAGCAAGTGAGAGTCAAAAGACTAAACTGAAATAAACAAATTAATTGGAGATAAGTAAGCAATAGGTGTTTAAGATGCATGCTTGATGAATGAACCAATAAATGCAAGATAGATTGATAGATAGATGTCAGAAGATAGAGACATGCAAAATTAGGTTGCCTACATTATGAATTGGGACACTTTTTAATAGAAAGTTCTAGTAAAAAAAATTAATTTCCTGGGGCCCGGTGGGATGGCTAAGTGGTCTAAAGCACCTGCCTGGGGAAGCTTGGGCGGCTTCAGGGACCGCGGTTCGATCCCCGGCACCACATGCTGCGCCAGCCCTGCCTTCGGGGAGGGCTGAGCCGGCCATAAAAATGAGTGAACAAACAAAGATTCTGAAACAAGAATAAAAATAATAAATAAAACAAAAAATTCTAAAAAAAATAATTTCCTATATCATGCTTTAATATTTATACTTACATGGAGCAGTTATCTCCTTTCTGAAAAAAAAATGAGACTGTTCTTGGCACTAACCATATTTCACTAGTCTAAACAATGTAACAACAACAATGTATGGAAATACATCATAATCTAATATTAAATTAAAAAACTAAATATTAAATTCAAAAAAACTATTTGTGATTCATTCAAAAATATATTAAACCACCTTTGAAATACCTTAGACATCATAAATACCTTAGAATCTGAAAACAAGCTTTGAATGATTAGCTTTCAAATAGAATTTCAATTTTATTTTCATGGATGAGAACAAGAAAAGTATTTTTTCAGTCCGGAACATAGCACTTGTTTTTCAAATTTTAATAATAACTGCTAATGTTAAAATTCTGCACTTTATAAATTTAATATTTTATGATAATATTTAACATTTAATTTTCAAGTTTTTAAATAATAATATTTTAAATTTTTTGCAATGTACAGATTTCATGTTTTAATTTAACATTTCTGGGACATTTGGTCATTTAGGTTTTTCATTACAAATCATATTGAGAACTTGAAGACATATTACTCCAATAAATTAAAAGGCTTAATACATCTTGTTTTCCTATTATACCTGTTGGCCTTTAGAAAAGATATGTATTTTCTTTTTTATGTCTTACCTGTTTCAAAAGAATGAACAAAAAGCCTTTACCCTGTGAATCTCAAGGTGACATTTAAGACTGACATCCAACTAGCAAAAGAAGACCTCAAAATTTATTCTGGTTCTGTGGGAAAAAGCAAATCATTAATATAAGAAGGTATCAGACCATTAAGTGCTTTAAACATCAACAATAAAACTTTAAAATCAATGCAAACTCTGACAGGAAGCCAATATGAAAACTGGAGGACAAAAGTGTTGTTCTTTGAACAGGTAAGTAGCCTCACTCCGTACGTAAGCTCAACCTTAGAGATTGATTTATCAAAAAATCGAAACACCAAGATGTTGAACCAGTCCAGTCTCAGTCATTATCACACTGCAGTAGCTTCAGTACCATTGAACATTTTTACTCAAAAGGTGTGCTGCAGAAGATAACTTGCTTTTAGCAAGAGCACTATTTTATCCTGAAACCAGTAACTCGACACACACTAATAATAATGCCAACTTTTACATTATACTTTGGAATCTACAATAGGCTTTACCCAATCACACCCCACATAAGCTAGGGACAAGGAAATTAGTGATTAAAAAAAATACATTTATGGGCTTACTTTTGTGCTGCTATTAATCCAAAAATAAACAATTGTTGAATAGCAATATAAAAACCTGACTGTCCCCTTGTTCTAAGCCTTAGTCCCAATTTACGAATTTTCCAATTTATGGGGAATAGTATTTTTTCAATATGCTTTTGTGCATCTGATGCCTTTCTTAGTTACTTTTCTGTGGTGTTGCTGAGACCAAATACCTAACACCCTAGATTAAACAAGGAAAGGTTTATTTAGTTCACAATTTGTAGCAGCTCATAATTGGCTGGCTCCATGGCAAGGTGGCACGTTGCAGCGGGGAACAGTTTGCAGTGGCTGGCACAGCAGAAAGCAGCAAAAGCATAGAGAGAGAGAGAGAGAGCCGGGACAAGACTCTTGCTGTCCCTTACATCGGATGCCTGCTAACTCTTTGGGTGGGTGTAGAAATCGCACCCTTAATCCTAGCACTGGACCATGACTCTAATGACAAATATCTCTGAAAAGCCCACCCATGTGGCTGCAGAGCCTCTGGGAGACATCAAGACACAAACTGTAAGAATGTCTTACAAAAAGCTACTATTACCCGGCAGTTATTATTAAGTAGGCATGGAATAATTTAACCCACTAGTGCTATGCACTTTTTAAAGATGAGGAAACTAACAGATAGGTAAACAAAGTAACTAAGATTCCTTGGCCACTAAATGTCAGAAGAACTAAGATTCTAAATGCAGAAACTACTATGTTGTATGTTTCTCATATATATATATATATGTCTATACACAGTCTTAAAATGTGCCCTAAGTCAGTCAGACATCTCCACTCTTCCCCCCTCTCTCTGTAGTTTTTTATATTCTATTACCTATGAAGTTTTATTAATTTTATGGAAGGAAAAATAACACACAGAGGCTCATGTCCCTTCTAAAAAATGCCATGATATTTTCACTCAGTCTATATCCATTTTATTATATTCTTCAAATCATGTATGGATTATTTAGAATGCTGAGTAAAGTGTTAAAATTATACAACTAGTTTATGCAGAACATTTTAGGAAATAACAAAAATGCCCATACATATTCAATATAGATACACTTAATTGTTTTTAAAATATGTAGTTAGCTGAATCCACAGATGTGGAACCTGTGGATACAGAGGTATGAAGCACAGTTATTTCGATGTCTCCTATTTTCCCAATTTTAATATTCTCTGTTTATATACTGAAAATTCTCCTGTAAAATATTGTAATAGTCCTCTATATGTTAGTTTATGAGCATGTGCTCACTTTGTCTCACAGAAAGGAGGATGACACTCAAACAGGTGATAATGAGGCCTGGAGAAATAAGTTATAATAAGCCTTATAACCTCATGGCATTATGAGGGGAAAAAAGTCAGTTTCTTGAAACTCAGTCCAATGAGGTTGCAGATCCCATGTCTTTCATTATTTTTATTATTTTTTTAATGTATTTAGTACAGGATCTATAGGATCCCACTGCACAAATCAAACTCGTAGTGCTTCTCCCGTTTTCAGCCTCGCAAGTGCTGTGATTACGGATGTGCACGAGCAGGCCCGGTCTCAATCGCCATCTCAGCGTGCCTGAGCGTGGGGTCGGCACAACGTATCATCGAATCTTGGGCCCTGAGTCTGCCTAAGCAGGTACTTTAATCCACTGAGCTATCTGCCCAGCCCTTTCCACTCCTTTTAAATTAAGCACTCAGAAAAATTTCTCCTTGCTTTTTTTTATCATTTACATATGATACTAATAAATGGAGTTTAACAAAGAATGTATCTTCCAGGCTAGGGAAGACTTATTTTGACGAATTTGTGCTTCAGTTACCTTGGAATTCATAAAAAGTCTTTAACCGACATGAATATCTATGATATTAATGTTGTCAAATTTAAGCAAATGATTAGTTTCTCCTGCTGAGAAACAGCAATGTCATTTTGCATGCCTGTTATTATTCTATCAAAAGTTAAAGATTTGAGTGAATCGATATAATATTAAATGTATTCACGATACAACTTGGTAAACTTGGTAGTTTTCATTAAAAGATAAGTGGTCTTATCTTCTCTGGGTGGTCTACTTTTCTATTAATAAGCATTGTCGACTTTAGATTAAAAGGCATTTGTAAGGCATTGGTACAGTTTGACTTGAGCTGATAGGTATGCGCCATAACCGCTGGAACAGTGGAAAAAGTCAGTTTCTTCTAGGGAAAATAATAGAAAATTTCTTGCCTAGCAGATATCAGCATGAACAGATGATAGTGAAAGATCTAGCTCACTGACTGTAAGCACTATTTTAGAAGCCTCATTCCCGCATGTTCCCTGTAGCATTATCTGTGCTCAGGTTTTTCATAAACTACACATGTGAGCCTACAGGAAGGTGAAAGTAATTTGGTATCCTGCTGTTTCACATTTATTTTTGCTATAAATGGGGATATGGAAATTCTATAGCAGTAAAGACAATTTGCTGATTTATATTTTACCTATCTTGGACAGAAGGTGGCTAGGTATTAACCCTTTCATCTTACTTTAAGACATATGCAAAGTTTATTAGAACATAGGACATGAAATTTTAGTTTTCTATTGTCATAGTATAGATAACGATCTGGCCTCACGGCAGAAGCAATCAGGAGCTCCATTTTAATATCTTCATCTGTGTCATCTCTCCATTTCTAGTACCTGTCAGGCCCCTGTCTTCTTGACCAGTTGACTTAACACTTATGTAGTCATTCAACCCTGAAGAGGAAAACCCCAGTGTCTTTGCATTTTGCTATATAAATGCTTACTTTAAATGGAAAAAGAAATACTGTGTTGCACTTATTTATCAGGTGCATCATAATGTAATCATACTGAAACTTAAAAAGTAGTTCAACATTTTGCTTTCATGTAATACACGTCAATTAAGTAATTTCCATTTGCAACTTTTTATTATTCAAGCAGGAAACATTGATTTTTTCCTTGGGTTGTCTATTTTCTGCTTTCATTTTTCTATATACTTCACTTATATGCCTTTGTATTAGTCAGGGTGTTACTAGAGGAACAGACATACCCAGAATAGATATATAACACAAGATGTACAAATGTATAAGAAATTAGAAGATCGGCTTATGGTGGTCACCTGCAGAGTTGGATGAGGAAGTGGGACTACAGCATCTGGTCTGCTCACCTGAGACTGAGGGACTTAGTCACAAGGCCTGCAGCTCACTGCAGTATTTCCTGCAAGTCTCTATCAGTTGACCCATGAGTCGGCTATGGAAGGCTGAAGAATTTGTGACAGATGCTGAAGAATCTGTGACGGAAAGCTGAAGGATCCAAGCCGGATGCTGAAGGGTCTGCACTGGAAGCCAGGCTATGAAGCCTAAGCTGACTGCAAAGACTGAAGTTCTGCCAAGGAAGTGGAGTGCCTAATACTACCTCAGCACCTTTATAGACCCTTTTTGTGCTGAGTCGCTCAGTCCTAGTCAGGGTCCCTCCATGCCCCAGGGCAGGTCCTCCACATCCCAGGGTCCTCCGCATCACCGCCAAAGTGATTCAGCCAGGCTGACACAATATATGGTGGACTGCTCCAATCCATCCCTACTCAACTTGCCAGCTAGACATGTTTCTTTAAACCTGTCTCCAGACACAGATATATGCATATAATTGTGCCTACCATTCTTGTAGGTAGTCTGTGTACAAACAGAAACGCATTAACACCCTTATTAAAATAGAAGGTAAGTTTTCTTTGTTTGATGCTTACGCTTCAACATGAAGGCAGGCTTAATCTTTAAGAACTGCTTCTAAATATATGTATATTATATTATGATAGAACCATATATAAGGGTGAAATAGTACAATTATACTCCTCTTTGTTGTAGCTGAACATGGGGTTTTAGCTGGTATATATTGACCACTACAACCTTCCTCACAAAAAGAGGACAAGATTTATCTTTCACTATATAGAACTTTTTTTTTTTTTTTTGTCTTTTTGAGACAAGGTCTCACTATGCACTTCAGGCTGGCCTTGGGCTTACTTTTGTTGCCCGGGCTGGTCTCAAACTTGCACTGATCCTCCTGCCTGCCTCAGACTCCCAAACTCTGGGACTACAGTCATGCACCACCACAGCCCAGCTAGGAAAAAAAAAAAAAAAATTAAATTAACCTGTGATTTAAATGTAAGGTTCAGAACTATGATGGTACCAGCAGAAAATATCTGAGAACATTGATCTGTGTGATAATATTTTGAATACAAATTCTTAAGCACAGGTAGGCAAAGTAAAAAAAAAAAACAAAAACAGGCAGATGGGCATTTGTCAACCTGAAAAACTCAACATCACTGAATATCAGGAAAATGCAAATTGAAACAATAAAGATATAGCATCTCATTACACTTGAGGTGGTTGGTTTAATTACTTTTCTTGCTACTGAGGCAAAATATTTAACACCCACGGGGACAAGTTTCACCTGGTTCATATTTTCTAGGGGCTTTAGCCCATAATGAGCTGGCCCTAAGGCAGGCTGACACTGCAGAGGGGAATGGCAGAGGACAAACAGTCTGAGGTGGAAGGCAGCAGGAAGCAAGCAGCAGCACAGCGGAAGCAGGCAGGCAGCCCTTGTACACTGTGCTCAGGCTGCAAGCCCATTGGTTGGTGCCACACACACCCAGGGCAGGGTTCCCTCAATATCCACATCACACCCTTAGTCCAAACTCTCACACCCTAATTTAACCTCCTTCAAAAATCCCTCCTTACAAGCATTTAAGACCTTGGGGAGACAACTAGAGAAAAGCCATACAATTAATTTTTACCAAAAATGACAAAAAAATGTTGTATGCTGTTAAAAACTTGAAGTGTATTTTCATGCATATGTCCATACGTAGATGTGTGTTTCCATACACATTTCCATATGTAGGAATGTAAATTAATACAAGCTTTATGAAAAATAGTCTTGAGGCTCCATTAACAAAATAGAAATAAAACCATCATGTGATCTAGCAATCTCGCCACTGGTGACACATCAAAGGAAGATGCAGGATGGTTAGAATGTATCTAAAGAGATGAGGTCAGTATGTTAAAGAAGCAGCTGCACTGCTACAGTTTTTCAAGGGCTGTTCATAGTATTCAAGAGATGCAGTTATCCAAGGTGTCCATCACCAGAACAGATAAGCAGAATAGCCTATGTATGTCCAGAATAATGCTATTTAGCCATAAAGAGGAATGAAATCTTGACGTTTGTGGCAATACAGCTGGAACTGGAGGACACTGTTTTAAGCACAGAAAGATGATAAACACCATACATTCTCTCTTATTTCTGGAAGCTAAAATGTTATCTCTGAAAAGTAGAGAGGGACTGATGGTATAGTTTAGATTGCTTGCCTAACATATGTGAGGCCCATGGTTCAGGGCCTTGGAGCAGAAGAGAGAGGAGAGAGAGAGAGAGAGAGAGAGAGAGAGAGAGAGAGAGAGAGAGAGAGAGAGAAAGTCAAAGACAGAAAAACAAGACAGTGAGAGAAAAACAAGAAAGAGGAAGAGAAAGGACAACAGAGAAGAAAAGAAGCAGGGAGAGAGAAACAAAGAGTAGAATAGCGTTACCAGAGGCCGCAAAGTATGCTGCTACAGCAGTGGCGAGAATGAAGTTAGCAAGTACAGGGGAGCAGCTTTTAGGAAGAATAAATTTCTGATGTCTTATAAATAGCACAAAAGTGTAACTATGGTTGACAATAATTAATCCTTCATTTCAAAATATCTCAGAGCTATATAAGATATGAAACAAAAATTTGAACTTTCAAAATTTTAAAAATTTCCTGCAATGAAAGACGTACTGGTAGGCCAGCCAGATAGCTCAGTGTACTAAAGCACTTGCTTAGGCAGGCCCAGGGACTGGGGTTCGATCCCTGGCATGCCATGCCAACCCCCACTGCTGGGATACACTAAGATGGCAATTGAGACTGGGTGTGGTGGCATGTGTCTGTAATCCCAGAACTTGGGAGTCAGATCTGCATAGTGAGACGCTGGAGACCCTGTATTAAAATACACATTTAAAAAAAAGAAAAAAGGTGTCCTGTCATTTATCCTTCACAATACTCCCACTTGCTTTAAATCTATTGATTCCACCATTCTCACTGCTTTCTAAACAGCTCATCATCATCTTTCACAAGGATTTTCAGTTGTGCCGTTTTTGCTACCTCTATGCCCTGTCCTTTCAAGATGTTTGCTTTCCATTGTCCTTTGACCTCTCAGAAGTAGCAGAAGAGTCACAGTGCCAGGTCCATGAATATAGTAGGTGATAGCACACTGCGAAGATTTCTATAACCCTGCCTTTCTGTTGGATGGCAGCAGGCCTAAAGGCACAAAAAGGATTTCCAGAGCTGCTTCAGAAAGGAGAAAGAATGATGGAAATTGTTTATCATTAATCTGAAAAATATTTGCGTTATATGTTGTTACAAATCAAACCATAAAATAGTTCTTGATTTGCTCTCTTTTGTGAAAGAAGGGAGGGAAAGTAAAAAAAAATCATGTGTAAAAACTAGCAAGACCCATAATAAAGAAAGATAAGTGATAAAATGAAAATACAAGTGGAAGCAAAAATAATTGCGTACTTGGTTTTTTTAAACCATTTTGAATGTACTATGAAATTTAAATTAAATTAAATTACCAGCTTAAAAGATATAAATAGGCATCTATTTGCAATTATGTTGTTTTCAATGTTATAGTGCTGCTGGTAACAAAGATAGCTGATTTTAATCACAGAGCAATTTAGAGAAGAAATCTGCTAACCATGCAAAATAGAAGGTTAGCTAGTGTGATGCAAACATTAGCAACTTTCTGGTGACAAAGTCGTATAGGTGCTTTGCTAATGATTCATATTTTTAGGTTTTATCTCAGATTATCAGTTAGTAGAGTTAAAATAAGAGTTTAACAATATGAATCTGAATATGCACTCTTGATAATTTTCACATGAAAATTTATTTATCCTACTTTGTATGATTTCATTTAAATATTACACAAGATTATATATCATCTTAGTAAACTAAAAATCTTTGTGTTGTGAGAACCTTCACAGATCTCAAATGTAATGAAATCATTATTTCAATAATTCATCACACAAATAATTTCTAACAGAAACTGTCCTTTTTTTTTCCATTTTGCTAGGATTTGGTTATATTCCTTAACTTAAAATTTGAAGTTCATGTCTCTCTGCATTAAATCTTAACATGTAATGCTATGTGATAAAAAAAAAAAACTGTAACAAGATCGAAAGGACATGTAGCTTTATCATTTTAATACAAAGGAAAGGCTTTGTAGTAGTCAGAGGTCTCCAGACAGACAGAACCAAGAGGGTACAAGAAAAAAAAATCCATTAAAGGGACTTGGCTCACACAGAGATCACACATTCCCATGATATGCTACCTGCTAGCCATGGAAGCAGGCTACCACAGGTACAACTTACTGCAAATGCCAGTGTTTGGGAGCCTGGGAGGCTAATGTTCTGTGGTCACATTCATTCTGAGGCAAAAGCCTGAGCATCTAATTGGAAGGGAGTAGACAAGCCTACAGTCCAGAGATTGGGGAATCAAGAGCTGCCACGTCTAAAGGCAAAAGAGAAATGCTCTCTCTCATCTTGAGAGGGAAGAGAAAGAAGCCCCATGGTTTTCTGTTCTATTCAGAACCTCAGGGCCTGAATGATGAGCTTCACCCTGGTAAAGGTGGATCTTCTCGACTCAGACTTCTGATTGCAGTGCTAATGGTCTCAAGAAGCATGTTCACACACATATTCATGGTTGATGCTTCCCAGCTGTCTGAGATCCCCAAAGCCTGGTGAAGTTGGCATGTAATGTTAGCATCTTTGTAAAGCAGGAGTGGACTTTGTTAATATTGTATGTGTCAATCTTCTGAACTTTACTCTGTGCCTGGGAAATTCTATACTTTATGAATCAGATTGAGAGGCAGGAAATTTCTGGATACTCTCTCTTCAAAACATGATTTAAAGCTGTGATTTTGCTCAGATTCAGGAACACAAAATCATGTAACTGCATTCTCATCATCCAGAAACTAGACGGCAGCA
>PVJA010043319.1:0-16849 GCA_004027025.1 Myocastor coypus | reverse complement strand
TAATAGTGCAAGAACACGATTCACTTTCTGAAATTTTTCTCAGTAAAAATTATTTTTTTAAAATGTGAGTTTTTAGGACCTTTTAGCTCCAAAAGCATCAGTGCCTGCCTGGCTAGTACAAGGTCCTGAGTTCGATCCCTGGTACCAAAAAACAAAAAAGTGAGTTTACAGAGTGACCATGTATAAGATAGTAGACTTGAGGAAAGCTTGGGCTTTTCCACTTTTTATCTTTCTCTTCTAAGTTTCCTGTAATGCATCTAGATTACATTTAAAGATATAAACAAAGGAGTGCTACAATGTGTGAGGCCTCAAGTTCTGTTCTTAATGCTTTATATATCATTATCTCATTCAAGATGAGAAATTAAATATGATGTGATTGGAAGAAGCCATACTAAATTATTGAAGAAGCAAGCAGTCATGCATCAGCAAGCAGAAGCACTGAAACCACGCCCAGGATTTGGAGCCAGATTTATTTACATCAACTGGCACTGGTCAGGATTGTTCCCAGATTATCAGGCTCAGATCTCTAGTGGTCTAGGGCTTATATGGGCTAAGCAAGCAGGAAGTACAGAGGCAGAATGGCTTGCCCACTGAGGATTGGCTTATACAATGTGCATCACAGTGGCCAACTGTATCTAAGAGTCAGGGGCAATTTGGATAACTGAGAAACTGAGTATGCTGGCGTGGGGGGCATTTTTGTTGTTGTTGTTACAGAAGTTGTTCCACCTACAAAATCAGGACAAAGGCATAGTAACTGATAGTAGAAAGCCCATCACATGAAGCACTTCTGGCCTCAGTTCTTTTTGTTGTTGGTTTGGTTTTTACTTGGTGTAGAGGAGAAAGAGTGTTTGCGTAAGCCTACCTGGATAACAAGCACATGATCAGGCTTCAATAGATGTGAGGAGCAAGGATATCTAACGAATGCCGATTTTGGGGATCTCAAGCAAGCACCACTCTAACATGAGCAAACGCCATGACAGACAACTTTTTTTTTTTTTTTTTTTTTTTGTCTTTTTGAGACAGGGTCTCAGTATGCAGTTCTGGCTGGCCTTGAACTCACTTTTGTAGCCCAGGCTGGTCTCGAACTCACACCGATCCTCCTGCCTCAGCCTCCCGAGTGCTGGGATTACAGGCGTGCGCCACCATGCCCAGCTTTGACAGACAATTTTTAAAGAAGACTTCTGTGTGCCAAGTGCTATTCCAGGCTAAGTACTTCAATCTCCCAGGATACTACTAGGGTAAGTCCCTTTCTATCAGTCTTATGAACGAGGATACTTCAGCAGAAACTATCTTGGTCAAGATCAATACCTAAGGTAAGGAACACACATGTTTGGAACCCAAAGCCACGGCGTCAAACTCTTACATAAGGTACTCAGCAATTTAAAGATGTCTATCATCTCCACTTGACCTGCAGAGAACATGAGATGGAGGGAGGCCCAGAAAATGTGTGAAAGCTACCTGGTTAGTGAGTAGCAGATGTGAGGATTTTACCCAAGCCCAGAGCCAATTCTTGAATCATTTCTACACAAAGTCTCTGCTTTCAAGATGGAGACTCTAGTCTGTTCGTTGAGAACGGTCAGCAGAGAAAGGAGGTAAGATGACAGTGTGGCACAGGATTGGAAGGAGAGAAGAGGCTCTAGGAGTCTGAAAGAAAGAGGAGAAAGAAAAAGAAAGAGGCAAAAGGTCAGCTCTGGAACTGACTCTCCTGGAGTTAGCATGCTTCTCCAGGACATAGGAAAGAAAACAAGTGACAAAATGGGTAGGGAAGAGAGAGTTAGTGACGACCAGGAAGACACTGAAAGTCAAGGAAAGGGCAAGGTGAATAAAGGATGAAAATGGCTGTGGTACAAACATCTAGGCAAGTCCCAAGCCTCGGGCTTCTGAGAGACCAGCACTGGATAGACAGAGTGCCACCCTCCACCCAAGGTGCCCTGCTTCACTTGCAAATGATTACACACAGCAACACCGGCCCTCCATGAGGGTGACACACATGTGAGGATTGTAAAAGGACACCCTTGGGGCTCTCTTCACAATAAAAACATTGGACCGGTCTTCTACACATGACTCAGTATGCATTGTGTGTCTGACTGCAAAAAAAAGATCAGCTTCACTTACAAGCACGAACCTGCTGGCCAAGTTGAAAGGAGTACACAATTACATAAGAAAGAAAAACACCTGGGGAGCAAGCAGTTTGCCACCTTGGATGGGACCTGCTGAATCCCTGAAGGAAAACTGCCAGGCAAGTCCTCTGCCAACTGTAAGAATTGCTGTGGTTGGACTGGGTGTTTTGTGTTTACCCTGATTTTTGGCATGAAATTCTGAACACCAGCGGGGCCCCCTGAACCCTGCCTGACACTGGATGGCATTTTCTAATGCCATGCCTGTTTTCTTTTGTTTGAGAAGGCCTGGAAAACAACAGCAAAGGAGAAGCAAGGGAATAACTAAAAGTTGCTTTATGCAAAAGAATTGATGCACCAAGCCTGCAAGAAATAGAGTTCAATATTTGGAAGTATGGGCTCTGGCTAGACCCAGTGTTTGGCCTTGAGTTGATCATATCTTAGCTGTGACACCTTCAAAAAGTTACTCGATGTGTCTGAGGCTTAACTTCTTATTTGTAAAAAGAGGCACAATAACAGAACTGACTTCCCAGAGTTCATATGAGAACACATGTGATAACCCAGGTAAATGGTTTAACTTACAACCTGGCATCCATAGATGTCAGCTAGTACTATCTTTAAAGTAGGGGAGAAAACCTCCCCCAGTCCATTGAAGGGTGCTAAGAATGAAAACACCAGGTAAGAGCTCTTGCAGAAGTGCTGAGTTGTAACTATTTTACTTTGTAGGTCCTAGTGTGTAGTGAAATCAATATGGTATTGGGTGGACAGAGTGATAGGAGACTTGAATTCTCGTCTCTGGACACGCATGTTCTCATCCCAGCCTATAATCCCAGCTCTGTGGGAGGCTAAAGTGGAAGGATTGAAAATTCCAGCCCAAATTGGGCAACTGAATGACTTTGCTAAAGCCTGTCTGAAAAAAATTTTTTAAAAGTGCAGAGGATGTAACTCAGTGCGAAGTTCCTGGGTCCAATCACCAGTACTGGAAAGAGCAGGGGTGGAGGAGAAGATGTCTCTTTCAGTCTGATATTCTGAGATTTCAGGATCCACTCTTGCCTCTGACAGCCTGCAGCAGAAAGGGCAGAGACTTGGAGGGGCGTGGGGATGACTCCCCCTTCTCATTGCGCTAGCTAAGGCCTAGTAGACAGACGTTTTCCTCTCTGGAGAAGAAAGAACTCAGCTATCCCAGGGAAGATGTCCCAGATATGCTTTAAAAACTGTGATTCTATTGTTACTTGTTTGTCTCTTTATTTATTTATTTTTGTGCCAGAGATCAAACTCAGGACCTTGTGCTTGCCAGGCAGGCACTTATGCCACTGAGCTGTCTCCTCAGCTCAGGGCAATTCTATTATACAAACATTGCATAACAAAATTGAAATGATAGCTTTGTATATTCAGGAAAAATTTCTTGGGAAAAATTAAAAGAATTTTCACTTCTTTCTTTCTTTCTTTCTTTCTTTTTTTTTTTTACAGCCCTGGGAATCAAATCTGAGGCCTTAGCAAGCAAAAGAACTACTGTAGAGTTACATCCCCAGCCCTGAAACTTGACTTTAGACTTCTCTTGTTTCAGTAGTACTTGAATCTTCCTCTGTGAGCATGTTTGTTTGCATTTATTTATTTATTTATTTATTCATTTATTTATTTGGGGCAGGGCCTCACTATGCAACTCGGACTCCTGTTTCAGCCTCTGCAGCCCTGGGATTACAGGCGTGCAGCATCACACCTGGTTTAGGTGGCAAGCAAGCACAGCACATGGCATGCAGTGCTGGGAATCAAACCCGGGTCCTTGAGATTGCCAGGCAGGCAGTCAGACTGCCAAGCTATCTCCCCAGCCCAAACATATGTTGTTTTCTTCCAAATTTTTATTTTATTTTGCTTTGAGAGGTAAAAACAAAAGCAAAAACAAATAACAGAAGCAGGGCAACATGCTACATCACATATGTTACAGATTTTGAAAACAAGAATAGCAAATTAACAATGGTTGTTATATTGCTGTTTTTTAATCATCAAATCTGCTGCTTAGATTAACAAATATAGCCATATAATACTGGACAAATAATTGAATATTAATGCCTGCTTTCAATAAACCTTATTTTTTGTCTTTTTTTGCATTTTTAAAAATTTATTTTACAGAGAGTATAATAGTAATTGATAAGACATTAGAAAAGGGGGGCTGGCAAAATGGTTCAGCCGTCTAATGTGCCTGCTTAGGCAACAGCAGGACCGTAGTTTAATTCCCGGCACCACATGCTACACCAGCCCCACCCCCAGGGTGGGCTAAGTCAGCCACTATATGTATACATACATACATATTGGAAAAAGTACACATTTAGAAGACCAAGATGAGAGATATTCAGTCATGGTTTTTGTATTATACATTGCTGTTTGTGATGTAATTTTTCAGATCCCAGATGTCTGCATACGGAGCTAGTCAAGGTGAACATTCTAAACATTAACTGCTATTAAAAAAAAAAACTAGATGGAAATTATTATTACAATCTTCTCAGCCATCTCACATATATACTTGCATGATTTTTCCCTGTCTTTTCTCCTTTTCCTCATTTTCCTTATTTAGTCCTTATGCCAAAAGTTTTATTTCATAATAATAAAAATAAAGGTGAGAACGAAGTTAAAACACCTCCATTGTAGACAATGTAGAAGAAAACAAAAAGAAAAAAAAAAGACACTTATAATCCACCCTAACCTAGAAACATTATTAGCATTTTAACTTGTGTCCTTTTGTTTTTTTATGATACATATGCATGTGGCATAGAAAAATATATCTATAATGCAAAATATAATCATATGCCTGTGCTGTTTTATAGCTCTCTTAGCAATGCATTGTTTATATTTTCCATGCCATTAAATTTTCTCCAATAGTCTGCAGCATGATTCCAATAGCTGCCCGTTTTTCCGTAATACACACAGCCAACCTCCTATTGCCACCCGTCTTGGCTGTCTCTGGTCTCCCCCATTGTAAGCATTGACAGGCGTTTGGAAAATAATGAAACAGTGAAATGTTTGGCTTGGTTTCTCTCTTTGAGTGGAGTCGGCCGCTTGGTCTTTTCTTCCCCTCTTTGTATCCTTCAGCATTTGGGTAGAGGCCCAGAAAACTCCACAAGGGGTGATGTATGTTTAAGAAACTCAGCTAAAGAAACAAACTGATGCAAGGAGCTCTGAACTGAGAGAGCTGGGAAAGTGCTGAGCCCTGTAATCGGCCTAATGCTGCGCCCGTGAGAGATGCCGTCTCCCGCGCCGGCCTCCGAAGTGCTGGCAAGGACTTTCCCTCCTCTCATCCAACTTGATGACAGACAGCTATTCCACACTTCAACAGTTAGGAGTGCCCCCCTCTATGTTTCTTCAGACGCCTCGAACCCTCGTCAGAAGGGCCCACCAGCGCATCATATTGTTAAAGGTAGCAAAAGCAATCGTGATGACCTCGGGAAATCAGGCTAGTGAGTTTTGGTTTCATCTAAAGATGATGCCCTCTTGGACAGCGCTGGACCCCTCTGCGCAAGCCAGTGCTTGGCCCAGTGGTGGCTCAGGAAGGAATGTCATTGCTGAGCCATGGGAATGCCAGAGGGAGCTCTTCAGGACATGCCAACAAGTAACCTCATAGGACAATCAACCCCTAGCCAATCTGGGAGTGCTTTGCGTAACAGCATATTTGGATTTGGGGCTTAGCTTTTGGAGCTTGAGTTTCACAGTTGCCTGAACATAGTCGCAGCTCCCTGGGCCACTCCTGGGTGCCCTGCCTCTGCTTGCAAGTGGAGAGGGCAGGTCTACGAGCCAAGGCCTGGCTCTCCCTGCAGGTAAATGTGCAGCTCCACCAGCATTCAGCTGACTCTCATCTGGCTGAACCCCGCTTGCAAGCCAGTGCTTCTCCATGCACCCAAGATTCTTGCCAGTGCGCCAGCAGTGTGGGTGCCAGAGGCCTCCTTTTGCTGCTGGTGTATTTATTAGTCATTCCTGCCATTGTTATGGCCTGGGATGCACTTTGCCAATGAGAGAGGTTTGGGGAATGAAAATACTAATATAGATTTAAAAAACATCCAGTGCAGTCATAACTGTAGGATACGTCAGAATATCACTGCAGTGCCAGGCAGGAATGCTATCCAAAGGTCTCTAACAGGACAAAGAAACTTATCTACTTCAACCCTTACTCCTAAATTTGGCCTTGCCCCTGCAGATATCCCAGAACTCAAGTTTTGGTAGACCTATTTAGGAGTCACCCCTTGGTGACACGTAGTCTGTTTTTCTGTACACAGTGACTGCAGGATGGCAGCAACTGGCAAGATACCTCTGAGCTTCAACTACCTCATCTGCACTGCCTCTTGGAAATGTCAGAGTCCTCGAGGACTTAGATGCGCAAGTCCTCAGATGACATTGAGCTTGAAGTTCTAGGAGCAATACCTTGGGTGACAGGGCCAACACACTCATGATGTGTTCTGTTTAAATTCAAACTCCAAGCAAGAAGGAATTTTTTCTGCAAAACATCCCAGCTGATGCCGTGGTGCCGACAGGGAGCTCCGACCTCCCTGTAGGACCCAACCTGGAGGACACAGCTGAAGACACCAGGAGCTGTATGTCAGTGGGCAATGGCTACACTGGAGGGAATTCCTGAGGAATAAAGTGATAGGGATTTAAGACCTAAACATAAGGCTTTTACACAGAAATTCATTAGGCTGGAGGGATAGCTCAGAAGAGCTCTCACCTAGCCTGCATGAGGGCCTGCGTTTGATCTCCAATATCACAAATCAACTGAATAGAATAATAGAATAAAATAAAATCTGTAATTCAGCAAACTGAAGGGAAATGATGATATCCTCACAGAGTCCTAAGGACAAGGCCTTACGGGACAGTCGCAGTCCTCCGAGCTGCTGTGGGTAATCCGATGTCCCTCCATCCATCACTGAAGATTCCTATCAGCGCTTGAAGGTGACAGTGAAGTTTGATACTGGAATGTATTACATAATGAGCTGATTAGCAACTGTGGGTTTGGTTACTCAAAAAAGGTCTTTTCCCTTCCAGAATAAAAGAGAAACCCTCTAACTTTTGTGACTTGAAAGCATATTTGACCTGGGTAGAATCTTCCTTGTCTAGCTCTAATCCTCATCAGGGATGAAGGACAGGACAGGACATTTGAGCTAATAAGACACCAATACTTCTTGGAGTACTGGATGGAAGTATAGCCAAAGTCATCAGGAGAGTTAAAAACTTCTTTCTTAGGAGGATGTGTACAAGTACTGCTTGTACTTCACCAGTGTAAGAGCACAGCACAGCACAGCACAGAGCACAGTAGTGCACGCCCATACTCCCAGCACTTGGAAATTCACAGGAGGATCACTGTGAGTTCAAGACCAGCCTGTGCTATATAGTGAGTGTAAGGCTATCCCAACCTATAAAGCAAGACCCTGTCTCAGAAAGAAGGAAAAGAAAGAAAGAAAGAAAGAGAGAGAGAGAGAGAGAGAGAGAGAGAGACAGAAAGAAAGAAAGAAAGAAAGAAAGAAAGAAAGAAAGAAAGAAAGAAAGAAAATAGTTATCAGTATTTTGATGGTCATCTCAAACCTTCAAAAACTCAACAAGCCAAACCTACACTTGCTCTGTTAACAAGAACATAAAATGTGGCCTCCAGTGATAACCATGAGAGGAGAAATTTGGGGCCCTCTCCATAGTTCATTAGGGAGATGATTCAACCACGAGTCCTCAAATTACAAAGACAACTTTCAAAGGTTTAAGAGATTTGCTTCAAAGAGTTATTTCTTTTACATGAATTATAGGAAGATCATTAAAAGGCTTCAAAGTCACACTATATGTGGAACACCTTGAACTAGAGCTCATGGGGAAGGTGGTGGAGGTTGGTGTGGAGGCGCCTGTCTTCCCTAAGCTGCTGGCTCTATGGGCTCCTCATGACCCAGTCCCAGGGAAAAGCCAGCAGAACCACAGAGCAGTTTGGCCCTGATAGGCAAGTAGCTGGTCTCTGCCCCTAAGAAGTGAAGCAAGGGTCCCTTGTAGGCAGGTGTGTGTGTGTGTGTGTGTGTGTGTGTGTGAGAGAGAGAGAGAGAGAGAGAGAGAGAGAGAGAGAGAGCATGCTCCAGCCCGGTTCCTACCACACTGCCTCAGTGAGCAGGGCTGTGAGGCTGTCTCTTGGAACAATCCAGTGTTCATTGCCCTCCCACCCTATTTAAGGAAACCCTGAAAATATGTCCTGAGCTGCCGTGGGGGGCAAAGCATGAAGCCATCCAGCCCTTCTCCTGCCGACTGCCACAGTCTTGGCAGGGCACCTGGAAGCTAGG
This sequence comes from Myocastor coypus, assembly GCA_004027025.1. Classification (NCBI taxonomy): domain Eukaryota; kingdom Metazoa; phylum Chordata; class Mammalia; order Rodentia; family Myocastoridae; genus Myocastor; species Myocastor coypus. The sequence continues at coordinate 8,439 of PVJA010043319.1, read as the reverse complement.
GAGCCATTTCTCACATACCTTTCCAAGGAGAAGATTAAGAAAGAGTCTGTCTTCCCTAGTCAGAGCCCCAAGATGAACTTCCTCAGCACAGGGGTTTGTTTACACATGCCTTCTAGCTGGCGTATGCAGACACAGAGCAGCAGTCTCTCCCACCCCAGCAGGAAGACCTCCAGGCACGCGTAATACGCTGCAGAGGTTGCCATGGTCCTTACCTCTGTTTAGTCAATAGCTGGGGGGTGGGGGGGGCAGGGAGGCACCTCAGTGGGTGTGCTGCAATTTGGACCAATCCCTGGGTGCTTTTGAAGTACTGGGTCAGCGTTTACATTTTTCAGCGGGTTCTCAATGATGACGTACTGGCTGGCACTTCTTGAGAAGTCCTTTTGCAGAACTTGGTATGACCACAGCTGCTTCTGCCTTCTCTGATGCCCTGTTTGTTCTCACACTGAGGGTTCACGTGGATGGTCTGAGGTGAGTCCTCTGATAAGTTGATGGTTTTTGATGAAGTTCACCCAACCTGGGTGTCTTAGTTACTTTTTACTCATTGCTGGGACAAATACCTGACACCCAAAATGAAGGAAAGAAAGTTTATTTAGCTCACAGTTACTGGAGGTTTCAGTCCATATCTGCTGGCCCAAGGCTGAGTGGAACAGGGCAGAGAGCATCCAGTTCACGACGGTGGAACAGCAACAATCGCAGCAGAGGCAACCAACCAACCAGGGCAGCAGAGAGCAATAGTGAGAGTCTGTCTCTCTGTCTTTCTTTTATGTTACATCAGGCTCTCTGCCTTAGCCTATCCACCTCAGGCCACACCCATAATTCCCAGCAGTATTCAGACCCATAATCTCATCAGTAATAAAACACATAATCCCAGTGGATCATGAGTCAAGTCTCAAACTTTAGATGTTCCCACCCCATGATTGCATGAGGCTTTGGGGGGACAACTAGACACAAACCATAACACTGGGTAAATATGGGAAAGGATGAGGGGTGGCATGCTTAATTACGGGTCAGTAATTCTTTTCCTGGGTCTTGTCCCTTGCCTGTGTGACATTTCCTATGTTTAAAATTGGGTAAGGGGGCCAGGCAGATAGCTCAGTGGTACAAGCGTCTGCCTGGCAAGCACATGGTCATGAGTTCAACTCCTGGCATTAAAAAAAAAAAAAAAATTGGGATAAGAATAGGGCCCAACGCCAGTAGCTGAGAGCATTCTGGCAGTCTGCTTACAGCACTGTCTCACACAAACTAGGCGCTCACTCAATGTTGCAGCCTCTCACTCAGGGTCCAGTGTGCCCAGCCTTGGGTCAGGGTGCAACTCCAGGCATCACCAGCCTGCACTGCAGAAAGGCTTTGTGTGAATCTGATCAGCCGCTAAGAAACCCTCCCGTCCACCTTTCAGCGCTATCGCCTCCTCCCGGCCCCAAGCTCAGTGTCCTTCTCTCTTCTACTGGAAGCCAGGTGACTTATCAGGTTGCTGTTCCCAGAGGAATTTGACAAGTGTTTTTAAACCATAGGTGAAAAAGTGTCACCTCCTGGAATTTCAGGAGGTGAGAGGGGAAGGCTGTTTTCCTGGTCCCTCAGGTCACACCCCAGAGTGGCTGCTTCCTCAGGCTAGGCAGGGAGGAAGCCCTACTGTCCCCGATATGAGGTGTGGCCCTGCCAAATCTTGCAGCCTCAAAGGAAGAGCTTTGGTCTAAGGTGGTACAAACTGAAAGCCGAGCCCTGCAGGGCGAGCAGTTTCTCTGTCCTTGGATTCAGTGGCGGTGAGGGGCACACGCAGATGGACCAACACCTGTTCTTTGGCTTCAAGACCCTCACAGTTTAATGGAAGTGACAGCACCCATCAAATGGTGATAAGGAAATACACGTAAAAGGAAAAGATAGGTTAGCTATACACTCGCTAAGCCTGAGGTATGGGCCTGTGATTTTACACAGTCCTTCCTAGCTGAGTGATTACAGGGTTCCAGTTTAGGGGCCTTCCTTGGAGAAAAATGGGATTATAAATACAGATGACTCATTCCCATCTATTTGACATCATCTTTAGATTTTTTTTTTTTTTTTAACTTTTCCCTTCCACATCTGACATCTCTGTCCTTGGGTGGTCCACCACACTACTTCCTGTCCAGTGTCAGCTACTTTTCTCTAGGTGGAGGGCTGAGGGTACCGGATCTTATTTCAAAAGGAGAGAGGAAATTGAAACCAGGAAGGCTTCATGATGATTTTTGAGAATCTTTTTTGTTTTTGCCTTCCTGCAGTATAGCCTTCCTAATGCTAGTATCTCTAGCTAGAACGTTGGTGGTGGTCATTTGTGCTGACGGGGAGAGGGGTGGGGCAGGGAGAAAGGGAGAGGGGTGAGAGGGAGAAACTGAGCTTTAGCCATTCGGTGAACTTTAACCATTCAAAATGGAAGTCCTTTCATAATTCAATCTTGTGATGCAAACACAGCCAGGATGTTAACAAATAGAGACCAGATGCAAATAACTCATTCAAGCATAACAGGGAATGGCCAGCAGGAGTTAATGGAAATTCTCTCCTTCCCAGCCACCCTATTACCTCATAAGAATTCCTTCCATTTGGAAATAAGCAAGAGGAAAAGAAAAAAATAAAATAAAATGGGACTATTAAGATGTTTTAAATGGTCTCAAAGTGACAACTGTAGTAGACTTGCTTGGGTCACACAGGGTTGCCTTGGAAACAGCTGAGGTAATGTTAGAGTGGTGTAGAGGAGCCCTGCATCCCCAGGAAAGGTGAGGTGCCCTGCTGAGGAAGGCACCTCGTGAAAGGAAAACTTAATCATGATGGGAAACAGAGATTCTTAGCGGGGCCGCACGAGAAAATTTAGTTTTCCACAACTTACTGAATATGGTGCCACTGAAGACGTGAAATTGTATGACGTTCCCCAGGGCACTGTGTGTTTGAAATGTTCTACACTGACAGCCAAACGGTTGTTGGGTGAGGCCTAACAGGGAACCCTAGAATAGCAATGGTGCTACCATTTGGGGCAGAAAAGAAACTTCGAGATAACCAAAAGGAAACAGGTAATATAAATAAGCTCTCAAGAATCTGCCAACCTCCAGGTGTCTACCATTGCGGTCTTTCTCCATTGCCTTATGAATGGCTATTTGCTCAAGAGGCTCAGGTCTTGACTTGTGTAGTGGGTCACATTTTTCTGCTGTTAGAATAATTCTTAATCTTTAAAGCTGTCTCTTGAGAACCCTCACAGGTAGCTGAGAATACATAGAAAAAGGGACAGGATTATAGTTACAGCACTCACCTATCATCTGTGATTTCCTGGTTTGATTCCTGGTGTGTGTGAGAGAGAGCAAGGGAGGGAGGGATGGAGGGAGAGACAGAGACAGAGACAGAGACAGAGACAGAGACAGAGAGACAGAGAGAGAGAGAGAGAGAGAGAGAGAGAGAGAGAGAAACAGAGAGACAGAGACAGACTAAAGCACTTGCTTAGGCAAGCTTAGGTAACTGCAGGGACAGCAGTGGCAGTTGGATCCTCAACCCCCGGCTCCACATGCTGTGCCAGCCCCACCCTAAGGGCAGGCTGAACCGGCCATAATATAAAAAAAAAAAAAAAAAAAGAAAAAGAAACTGAGACAGAGAAAGAGAGATAAAGTGAAATCTTCCTGACTTAATTCCTGAGACAGAAATACGCACACACCAGGCAAGCCCCAGAAGGTGCTCAGAGGAGGCTGGTGTGCTGTACGTTGGTAAAAACCCTGAAGGTTCTGCTGTGGAACCTTGGTTGCTTGGTTGCTAGTGGCAGGAAATACTCAAGTCAGCCTGAGCTCCCAAACTTGGTTCATTCTCTCCCTTCCTGCTCTTGGAGAAACAGGAGGAAAGACATTATATTACTGTTCTTATATCTCAAAGTTTATGTCTCTTACCTGTCGTTAGTTTATACCTAAAGGATATTCCTTTGCTCTTCCATTTTGTGGACAAGATAGTCCCCAAGTGTATTGCTTTTTCCTTATTAAAAAAAGGGGGGGCCATTTCACAAACATTTCCATGTGACAATCTTAAGAGCCATTAATGTTGAGATATAACATACATTGCTACTTAGAGCCACACTGAGATAACTACTGTGCGTGGCTCACACGGGCTCTGCTTCGCATTGAATTCCTGCATTTCCAAAGTCTGTGGCTGCACCATGGGCTTCTGTCTTCTCTTTGGAGCCTGAAATGAGGTGATAACTGATGAGCCGGGCTAGTAAGATTGCTCCCTTGCTCTGATTAAATGTCCATTTTCTGGAGGGAAATGGCTGACAGGAGTGGGATAAACCTGTGAGGGAGCTTAGAGCAACTTCACAAATCTACTACTGCCAGTGAGCTTTATTTGTGTGCTTAGAGCTATTCTTAGAAAAACAATGGCTGCAAAATGTGCTAGGGAGAAAATGAAGAAATGACAGACTTGTTTTTCAAAGGAAGAGAAGAACTCCTTTTGTTAAGTTACCCAAGTCTGTCTGCAGAAAGAGAAAGGGAAAGCTTCATGAGGAGATGCTCTTCCCGCCATGGGTCTGAGGAAGCCTGGCTGGCAGGTGGGGTGAGCCCCAGCCACTCAGGCTCGGGCCTCCCACAAGGCACCTCAGCAGCCCCGCATAGTGGCTACCTTAAAATCCTAAAGTCACCTGTGAACTGTGGAACAGGTACTGGCAGAATGAGGTGGTGACCAATGAGGGTGGTGTTCTCCTCAATGAAAGGACAGAAGGGACTCTGGCTAGGTCTATGCTGGCCAACGCGGTGGCCAGGAACCACATGTGGCTGGGTATCTGCAATGTGGCTGGTCTGGTTGAGATATGCCAGAAGTGAAAAATATATGCCAACGTTCGAAAGTTTAGTGTGAAGAGAAAAGTAAAACATATCATCTATCATTTTTCCTTTGACTACATGAAATGATAATATTTTGGAGAGAGAGGCCTAAATAAAACACATTATGAAAATGAAGACTATAACATGGATGAGATTTGGAAACATTACGCTGAGTGAAAGAAGCCAGACACAGAAGGGTATGAGTCATGTGATTCTATTTATAAGAAATGGCCAATAGGCAAATCCAGAGATACAGAAGGTAGATTACTGGTTGCTAAGGTCTAGGGCAGGGGGGATTTGGAGGGCAGTGAGAATTAATGGCATGAATTAATTCGTGAATGCTAATGGCATGGAGTGTTTCTTTTCTTTTTTTCTTTCTTCCTTTCTTTCTTTTTTTTTTTTTTTTTTTTTTTTTTTTTTTTTTTTTTTTTTTTTTTTTTTTTTTTTTTTTTTCTTTTTTTGTGGCCAACTCAGCCCACCCTGGGGGCAGGGCTGGCGTGGAATGTGGTGCTGGGAATCAAACAGCAGTTCCTGAGCTTGCCTAAGCTTGCCTAAGCAGGCTCCTTAGACTGCTGAGCTATCTCGCTGGCCTAGCATGGAGTTTCTTTATGAGGTGATGAGAGATGTTCCGAAATTGCTTACAGTGCTAGATGTACAGCTCTGGCATAGACCAAGTTATACTCTTTAATGGGTGAGTCACGTGGTATGGAAATCTTTCTCAAAAAAGTTGTTTAAAGTAAATAAATGTGAAGGTTGGATGTAAAAACATTAATTTTACCTGTCTTTTAAAACATGTTGTAAAGTGTGGCTGCATTTTAAATTCTAAAATGGTACAAGTGGGTGGTGTTATGTTTCCATTGGATGCATTCTGTGGAAAAGGACTAAGGGTGGGGAGGGCCTGGAAGTAGAGGGCTAGCGGCACCTCCAACAAGGGTCGGAAGCAGACAAGAGCACAGCCAGAAATGCTCACCTTCAGGGCAGGACAAGAGGGGACTGAGGGCTACGGGCAAGGCTTAAGGTTAAGAGCACTCTTCTATACAGTGCCAGGAGTAAGACTGAAGACAGAAGAGAATTTTGGCCCCCAGGCAAATAGGGGGCACTGTCATGGTCACTTCTCTGGAAGGATTCTTATCAACATAACCGTTCAAAGGCAGGGCAGAGTTATCTGCTCCCTTTACAGGTGGCTGCCCTGGCCACCTCCTGTCCCAGCTGTGACCTCTGGAGCTGAAAGGATTCATATCTTGACCCACCTGTGCTATTTGCATGCCCAGCTTAGGTGAGCTGCCAAGGGCAAAGGCAAACCGGGAAATGCTGGCCTTGTCCTGAGGGGTGGAAACTTCTTTAAGGCGTATTGGCCCAGAGAGCTTGTCTGGTCTACTAATGGAATGCCATAAACAATCCTACCATTAGTCAGGGCCTTGGCGGGGTGCAGCTGTGAAGAGGAGCCAAAGGTAATTTTTGGTACCTCCTCCACACCCAGGTTTCTTTCATATTCAGTTCTTTTCTGCACTCCCTGGGGAAAAAAAAAAAAAAAAACAACAAAAAACTGTTTTTCAAATGACGCAACTCAGTGGCTTCTGAGTAAGAAAGCTACACTTAGGTCCTCTCCAAAAAAATGATCCCGTGGCTTGGCTCTGGAGATAGGACAGATGATTAGGCTGAGGAGAGGATTTGGGTGAATTAGTCAGATGGACTGGGGCTCTCAGGGCCTCGCTCTGGTGGAGAGTTCAACAGTCTGGAAAGGAGGCAAGTCAAATACCATGCTTAGTCAAAGAGAATATTTGACATTATGCATGCTTTATTTAGGCTATGACCTGAATTTTCCCCCTTACCATTAGTCTTTCTCTTGTCTATGTTGTAGTGGAAGGTTCTACAGGAGGTGTGAGGGGAGCAAGCCAAGAAACTGAGTGGGCAAAGTTTGTGAACCCTGGGGCATTTTCTGAGGCAAAGCTGTGTTGGGTTTTCTTGCCCTCATGCCATGATAACAAAAAGTTACCTGTGCTCAGTGCAGGCCTAGATGTCACCTGTGAGAGTATCCCCAGCGTCGCAGGACTATAAGCTCCTGGCGGGCAAGGGTCGAGGATCCTCATCTGTGTGTCTCCTTCCCTGGGACACCCTTAGCACAACCTAAGGGAATTCCTTGATGGAGGGACTGTGCGGTACACGGAAGATGTTCAGTTCCTGCTTGCGTTGTATGTGCAATGATGCAATGCTTTGTGTGGTAGAAGAGGAAGAGGGACGCCTTGGGAGAGTTGACTTCTGAGGAAAGGAGGGAAAAGCCACTCTGAAAGGGTGGGAGTAAAATGAATGGGACGGCAATCACGTGTTTGATTTTGTCATCCATCTGTTTTTTTCTTCCCCCCCCCCCAAACTGTGGTGTAAATATGTCAAATAAGAGTCAGGGTGGAAACCCTGGTGGAGCCCCTCTCACCATGGATCTTGTAAAACATAAGCCTCTCAAGAGTGAATGAATGACTTGATGATGTTGTCCAGGGGCTCCCTCAGAATGAATATTGGCTTTTTAACCCCTACTGTTGGTACTGCACAGGGCAACCGGTATATGGTCAAGAGGTTAAGATCAAGGCCAGCCAGATGGTTCAGTGGACTAAAGCACCTGCTTAGGCAGGCTCAGTGACTGGGGTTCAATCCCTGGTGTGCCATGCCGGCCCTGCCCCTGGGGCATGCTGAGAGGGTGACTGAGACTGGACATGGTGGTGCATGCCTGTAAGCCAAGAGCTTGGGATGCTGAAAACAGAAGGGTCACTACTAGTTTGATCTGTGTAGTGAAACTCTGTAGCCCCTGTACTAAATATATAAAAAAGCAGTGAGGAGAGGATGGGTTGGCCAAAAGTCAAGCTCTAGTTTGGGCACGGAAGGGCGCCCCAAAGACTCATGTGTTAAAGCCACTATTGGGAGACGGTGAAGCTCTAGGAGGGGAGACAGACGTGGGGAAGGGCTCTGCACAGCGAAGGCGGCCCTGCAGGTGAGGAGCGACTCCAGCCCCTTGCTCTGTTCTATCTCATCTGATGAGCTACATCAGCACAGGGCAGAGGTCATGAAGCCAAGGGCTGAAGTCTCAAAAGCATGAGTCAAAACCAAAGTCTTTTTTCAGAGTAAGAAGGTGGGTCATGCCCACATACTGTGCTCTGTAGGACTATTGTGAGGACACTATGCAATGTGTCAACTGTTAAAGAAAAGAAAGCGGAAAAGAGAAAAAAAAAAACAAAAAACAAAAAAACCCCCAAAGCCTTCACTTTGTAAATTGATTATCCCAAGTATTTGTTACAATAAAGGGACCAATACGCTCTCCCAAGAAGGGCATCTAGTGTGGTTTCTGAATCGTTCTATTCATCAAGAATTCTGTAATCCTGGAAACAACCAAAATGCCCATCATCTGAAGAATGGTTGAAAAAGATGTGGTATTTTCATAAAATGGAGTATTACTCAGCTATAAAGAATGATAAACTAGAAGACTTCATATATAAATGGATATATCTTGAATGTATACTCATAAGTGAAATAAATCAGACCTACATATGCAAATATCATATAGTCTCCCTAGTGTAAGGACTCAAAAGAATAAATAAATAAATAAATAAATAAATAAATAAATAAATAAATAAAT
>PVJA010043318.1:0-16825 GCA_004027025.1 Myocastor coypus | reverse complement strand
GACTTTTAGACACTAATTCCTGAAATCATTTCAAAATTTATAAGATTTTGTAATAAAATGCATGAAAATATTACATTATGTGTAAGTGCTGGAAATTCTAAGCCAAGATTTGAATTTGGGTCATGACATTTTCTTGTCTCTCTTTTTTAAAAAAAATTACTAATTCTGTAGTGCACACTTTTAACTCAGCAATGGAGCTAAAGGAGGAGGAACAAGACTTTGAAAGCAAACTGGAATTTGTAGGTAGGATTGGTCTGAATAAAACAAAACAATACTCATAAATAATCTATCTATCTATCTATCTATCTATCTATCTATCTATCTATCTACATATCTAATCTTTTCTAAAATATATTTTTCTCAATTACAGATTTCATGAAGCTACATCATAGACTTCTATGTCTGTCATGTAATCTGCTTAAATTCACACCAAGCAACATTCCACCAGAATCCAAACAGTGTCAGACTTACTCTTCTGAAAACACTGGACCTCCATGTCCCGTTGCACCTTGGGAATCTGAGGCAACATGCTCTATAGGAAGACCACTGTGAGAAGGAGAGCAGGCTGGAATGAGTCTATGATCCATAGTGCAGGACTCCTGAGAAACTGAATTTCTTGGAGATGGATAGACTTGATCTTTAGTTTAACTTTAGGATGGAGGTATGTTTGGGTGTGGCTACTCTGTGTGTTTCATTAGCCCATAGGGAAGTTGTCTTGAGATTTTCCTTTCCTACTTTTGATCCGAATTTTTTTCAAATTTGATTATGATTGAAATGCACATGAAGAGGATAATGCATTAAAAGTAAAGGGGAATTAAGAGTCTACTTGAGTGGAAAGAACAGATGACTGGAAGATGGCAAGGAACAAGTGACCTGATGACTGCAAAACACAGGCCATGATAGGAAATGTAAATGCTCTATCGAGTTTATATCTTTGCTCAGAGGTGGAGGCTAATCGTCTTCTTCCCTACATTTGAGAGAATAGCAATTTAAATGACAGGAGGTACTAAAGTCATCTTAGCCAAAATTTTCATACCGACCTTTCCTCTAATATGCCCCATTTTTAGGGGTTGCTGTTTCTCTCTCTCTCTCTCTCTCTCTCTCTCTCTCTCTCTCTCTCTCTCTCCCTCTTTCTCTCTCATCCTCTCTCCCTCTTTCTCTCTCGCCCTCTCTCTCTCCTTTCTTTTTTGAAACAAGTCTTGCAATACAGTTCTGGTGGATCTTAAATTCACTGTATAGCCCAGGTTAGCCTTGAGCTCAAGGCCATCCTCCTGCCTCACCCTCCCGAGTACTGTGATTACAGGCGTGTGCCAACGTGCTTGGTCATGACTCTTGTTATGGCTTATGTCTAGATGTCCCAAAAGCTTCATGCAGTCATACGCTGGCCTTGTTCAGAAATGGTTGGATCTAAAGTGTGTTATGGTACAGTGAAGTATGTGATGCTGAGATGAAGGTGTGTGATGTGTAAACTGGCTCACTGGTGGATTGGGCATAGTTGTGGGTGTGGGTAATGGGTCACCCCTCCCAGGTGAGTGCAACCCTACCTAAAGCAGAAAACATGAGAGATGGAAGGAGGGCTGTGTGGCTTCTGTGGGCTCTGCTTTACTTGGCTGATCTGGTGCCTTCTGCCCACCATGAGCTAGCTGTCTTTGCTGCAAAGCCATCCTGCCTCAGAGTCGGCCAGCTATGAACTGAAATCTCCATGAGCTGCAAGCTAAATAGCCCTTTCTTCCCTTAATTTTGGTTATTTTGTATTTTGTCTCAGCAGTGAGAAAAGCAAGACACCTCTGATAGGATATAGGATTATGGCCATCCTAAGTCCATGCTCATTCTCAGAACCAAAGGCTTCTCTGATTGCTCTTTGAAGTGCAAGCACCAATTAATATAAATCCAAGAGATTTCTGCTGCTCTTGACCTTAGATGCTTCATCAAATTAGTTGAAGTGGATCCGAAACAGATTTGTGTCATTCTCTGATCCTGGGGAGACACATTTCATTTTAATTCACAGGTTTTCAGATTGAAAAATATAAGTTTGGTTTGAGCTAGAAATGATTTATCTTGAGACCGCTGGCTGCAGGTAGCGCTGAGTCATCTGCATAATGCGAAGGCTGTGCATCGTGTCCGTGATCGCGGGCTGCCAAGCTTGGCCTTGCAGCTCATCTAGAGCAGCGCTGACACCTTGCCAATTAGGGTGAGACTTCCTGTCACCCTGGTTCAGACTGCGTGGCTTTGAGGCAAATACAGCACAGGTATGAGTCAATATGTTAGGTCCAGAAAAAGCTAACCAAGAAGATGTGCTGTGTATAATTGGAACAGCTAGTCCAGGTAACACCAGCAGGCACACATGCTCATATTCCCAAAGATGTTGGAGAAAATTGTAAGTGAGGAATGGGCACCTTTTCCCAAGCAGAATATGTTTGAAACAACTATTTAGAGAGATACCCCAAAATTATTTTTGCTATGATTATAGTTTAAGTGGCTCAGAACAAACATATTATGGATAAAAACACATCTTTGTAATTTTTGCATGCCTATTTGTATATAAACAAATTAAATTCTTAACTTTTTGCATGATATAAAATGCTTATGGATAAAACTTCTTTGCACACTGAATTAATAATTACAAGAAAATGTTATTTTCTCATTAAATATTAATATGAAACCTCTGAAAAAAATACATGCTAATGAATGTTAGTATTGTAACACTACTAACAGTTAAAGACAAAGAATCAATGTTTATATTAACAAAAGTGAGTGTTTTGGGGAGAGGTAAGCAGGGCTTCACTTCAGTCTCTCCTACTTGATAGCATGTCAGTGGGTAATTTAATTTGTCTTCACTTTATAGTTCTTAGCTAATAATAGGAAATACAGTCAATATGCATATACTTATTGAGATGAAGTTCAATACATAACATTACCTTAAAAGATGTGAAACAAATTACAATTATGATTCAAATAAGATTTCATCTTGACTAGAAACAATGTGACCATATAAATTCATAAGACAGACATGAATCTTTTTAAATTACTTTTCAAATAATTATTTCCTTTAAGTACCTCAAAATCTTAGATTTAATGAAGTAAATTTACATATTTTGAGTAAAAATTGTGAACAAGTACAACACTAACAACAATGTATAATTATGCAATAGTTTAAACCATAATTTGACAGGGAAATAAATTTTAGCCAACATAATACATTTTTCAGACACAAACTCACAATGAACAAATAATTTATAAATGCTTACTAGTTCATTTATTTATTACTTATTTATTTTCATGCTTGAGATCAAATCCAGGTTCTCACACTTATAGGTTAATTGCTTTTGGCCACTGCCTACTTAGTGGTTACTTAGTGGTTACTATCCATGTAATAGGCAAAGAAAATAAAAATGAATTTCCAATTAAATATTTTGAATCCTTACTTGATTATGTTAATGAAATTGCTTCATTGAATTGCTTCAATAATGCATTTAGTTGGAATATCAAGACACTATAGTGGGTCATTAAGAACAATGGAATAGAAATTCTGAAGCTCAAGTTGGGGATTTGGCTCTGATCCAAAGTGGCAGGACAGTCTTGGATAGTCTTTCCCTCTCTTCTGGTCTTGGGTTCTTGAACAAGTGGCTCTTTAAGGTGTCTTACAGGGTCTCTCATTGGTGAAGCCTGCCTGGAAGCCAAAGAAAACTTTCCCAAAGTATAACAGTTGAGAAACCATATACAGGACCATGGGGAGGTGAAAATGCCTTCTGTTTTCATCTCCCATCTGAATGTTCTCACTCAGAAAGTGTTTCTCCTGGGAAAGATTTTGTGAAAAAACGAGCAGGGATAGAAGGTGGGATGCTAAGAGAAGACACTGTGATTCATCAGATCTTCAGGAGAAAGTAACTTTTTTTGTTGTTCTTGTTGAAAAGGATAAAATTAGGAACTGAAGAGGTGAGCTACAAATGAAAATCAGTGGGACATGCTATGACTGCGAGGAACGTTCCATCCCTTCTATTACTCCATAGAAATCTCAATTTCCAAACTAAAGAGATTTGGGGATTTTATTTCCCCGTCCAAGGACAGGCACACCCTGCAGGCCATCTGAATTGGGCCCCAGAGGCCCACACACAGTCTTGTGAGCCAAGGCTTAGGCACCGTTGTATGTTAGGCTGCACCACCCAGTGCAGATACATCAGACTGGGGCAGAACGCAAGTATATGCTCTAACTAATTCTTAAAACTTATATGACTAACAGTAAATCTGTTTGTGACTGACCTATGCAGTAATGTGCTTAACTTAGCTCCCATTTACATTCTTCCTTAGAGGTGTATAAGTTTGCTTAGACATCTGTTACACATCCGAGTGAATGCACTAAAGATCCCACCAATTGCCACCTGTGTTGCACTGGCATAATGAGTGGAGCAGCCAGTCTAAGAGGCAGCTGTGTGGCCCTAGCAAGTGGGAACAATGATGCAAGAAGAGCAACATAGTGATTAAGTGGGACACTGGGAAGTGGAAGATAAATGTAGGTGGTCTATAAGCCTTGGCGCAAAAAAAATTACACACGCCGCCAGAGAAACCAGATTTTTAATTTTTGTCACTAGTATATGATTTGCCAGTGTCAAAGTTCCATCTCAATGACAGCTTCTGATTGGGTGGAGTCAAGATTAATGCTCAAATATTTGGCAGTCCATTAACAAGAAGCAGAGACCTCTGCCTCTGTGTTTGTTTTTTCTGCTGAGACTACCATGCTTCCTACCTATGTACATATTACATCTGTGCTCTAGGAAGGCAGATGACAAGTGATTATTATAGCAAGAAAGTAACATTATTTTGCATCTTTAGTGAAGATCGCTGTCATGAGGTCAGAAAACTGGTCGATGTTTCTAGTATAAATGGAAGTCTCCAAACAGTACTCTGAGGATGGAAGAAGAGGGAACAATTTTAAATGTGGAACTGAGTGTTTTATGATGAAGGAAACATGGATGCTGAAAAGAATAGAAAGAATTGCTGAATTAAGATTGAAAGATGAAAAATAACTGTAGGACTGGGGATATAGCTCAGTGACAGAGTGTCAACTTGGCAAGCATGAGGCTGTGAGTTTAATTCCCATGGTTCTCTGCCTCCCAATGGAAAAATAACAGAGTAGTATTGAATTGGAAGGGAAAGAAGGAGGACAAAATGATCATTCAGATTTTAACTGAAGACTTTCTAGGTAGGCACATCCAGTGACGAGTGGGACATGTACATTTATAATTCCTGGAAACAAAGTCCTGTCTCATATGCATTATAGAAGTATGGAAATTTTTGATGTATACATAACCGTGGAAGCCTTAATTAGTGCTTTACTTATGACATAAAAAGGCAGAAGAAGAGAAAAGGAAAGACTACAAGATATACCTAGTAAAAGAACTGAATTTGGCCATTAAAACTACAACTAGAATTTATCAATTGAACCAAAAGAAATAACAAGGAAAAATGTAAGAAACACGGTGGTGAGAGGAGGTTTAACAGGGCAATTAGTTTGCCACCTGTGACTGTGGTGATCTCAGAGGAACTGGCAACCTCCGGTCTAGAAATACAGTGAGGAACAGAAACAACTGCAAATGACTATATTTAGGCTTCTAAGTTATAAACTTAATAAACCTCTTGCTTCAGTTGCTTTTCTCTCATTGGTGGGACAAAGCACCTGACACCAAAATTAAAGAAGGAAAGGTTTAGCTAGCTCACAGTTTGTGGAGGTTTCAGTCCATACGCAGCTCAGTCCAAGGCCAACTGGAGCATGGCAGGGGGCTGCAGTTTATGGTGGCTGAAAACAGCAAAGCAACAAGAGCAAAAGTGAGGAGTAGTAGCAACAACAGCAAAGCAGTCTCCCCGAGGTTGCCCTCAGGCTACCCACCCCACGCCCGGTGTAACACTTGTACCCTTAATCCCAACCCTGGATCATGAATTCATCACAGACTCTACAAGGCATCCCATGACCGCATGACTCTTTGAGGGACAATGAGATACAAACCCTAACATGGGTTAAGGGTAGAAGCTAGGCACACAGTGGCTATGTCTATAATCCCATCATTTGGGAAGCTGAGGAAGGAAGATTGTAGAATCAGTTTCAACCTGGCCAACTTGGCAATTAAAAAAAAATTGTTTCAAATACAGAAAAAAGGAGGGGCTAGCAATAAAGTGCTTGATATTACTCTGGGCTGAATACACAGTACGTAAGGCAAAAGAAGCCAAAACTGTGTATATGAGTACATAATTTGAAAATAATATAAATGACAGACTTTACAGAGTTTAAACAGTTGGATTAAACTATAAACAGTGTATGCCTACAAGAACATTAGTAGATGTTTAAAATAATGTATGTTTTTATCGATTTATTTCAGTTGTATATATTTGGATTGTGTTTTCAAGTCCTATGGCACTTTAGCTTTGCAGAATTGCTAGCCAAATTGAAACAGATAGTTTAGACTCTCTAATTTCCATTTCAATGCTTAGCAGACTGCTTCAGGAAGTGGTTTCAAGTGGTTTATATCAACTTTAAGAGATTTACATCTCTGCTCTGAATGCATCCAATTATACTAAATATGACTTTAAAAATTACTTTTTGCTATTACCCGGGCAAGTTAGTACAGAAGCAAGCACCTTATCTCTATGCAGTATGCTAATGTAGACTTGAACATTGGATATGCTCCAGTATTACTCTCTACTAAAAAAAAGGAAAACTATAGAAACTAATACAAATGAAATCAAGTTAAAAAATGGTATGAAATGTTCATTTCAGAGTCACATATTTTTTATTAAGTAGCGGATAAGTCATTTGGAGTTCATGATATTATATATGGGAGTTTGGATGATTTCATATTGAATACTTTTTTATAGAGAATACAAAATAGTATTAAGATGGAAAAAAATAGAGGACCATCCACACAGATCACAAGATTAAAGTGCCTGCTTAGGCAGACACAGGGACTGGGGTTCCATCCCTGTCATGCTGTGCCAGCTCCGCCCTCAGGATGTGCTGAGACAGCGATTGAGACTGGGTGGGCATGGTGGCTCATACCTAGAGTCCAGCAGTCGTGAAGCTGACAATGGGAGGATCACTGCAAATTTGATCTGTGTAGGAAGACTCTGAACTAAATACATTAAAAAAATGGAAATATTATAAGTGGTACAGAATTTCACTTAAAAAAGTAATATGAATTTCACAATATTTGTTGAAATGCATAGTGTTGTCTCCAACCAGTTATTCATATTACCAGATATGTACATGCAAAACTAGAAGAAAGCGAAAAACAATGTATAAAAAGCTAAGAGGTGAAAGTTGTCATATTGAACTTTGTTAAGAAATCGTATTAGAGGACCAGCTAGAAAGTTCAGCAGACTGAGCGCCTGCACAGGCAAGCGCAGGCACTGGGAATCCATGCCAGGCACCACAGGATGTGCTGGTCCTGCCCCCAGGGCACACTGAGCCAGCCACCAAGTCTGTGTGTCTATAATCCCAGTGCTGGGGATGCTGAAAATAGGAGGATCTCCACGAATCTGAGCTGCCTAGTGAGACCCTGAACCACAGATGTTACAAGAAAATGTTCTGGCTGCTACCTTATCTAGAAATGCTTGTTTTCAGATGAAGAAGTAATAGTTGAAGAAAGTAAAAGGGGGTAAAGTGGAGCACTACGCTCTATGACTCAATGGATTTGAGTTGGCTGCTCCAGGCTGAGTATCTATGGGATGAGGGTGATGAGCCATCAGGTGACACAGACTGGAAGGTGCCGGTAGAGGTGCAGCACAAGTGGGAAAACCTGCAAAGCTGCCCCAGGACTTCTCTGCCGGACCGTGAGGACAGCCCGATTAGCCAGGGCAGGTCTTCCTTCCTTCTTTCCTTCCTTCCTTCCTTCCTTCCTTCCTTCCTTCCTTCCTTCCTTTCTTCCTTTAGTGGAAGGTCTACAGGGTCTCACTGTATAGTTCAGACTCATAAGATCCTCTTGTTTTCATCCTTCCAAGCGCTGAGATTACAGGCGTGTGCCCCCAGGCCCAGTCGCAATCGCTGTCTCTGTGCTCTCAGGGGAGGGGCTGGCCTGCATTGCTGGGGATGAAAGTTCTTCCATCTCTCTGCCTCAGTGTTTTGACCTGCTAGGATTACGTGCACCATTCTAACCTGCTTTGGTGTCGGAGCATATAGCTGAAGGGAATGCTGTAGGGTCTAGGCTCAGGATAAGCTCTAATAGTCTCAAGAAAACTACCAAGGTTTGTTGCATATCTACCCCTATCAAGGACGCATTTCCAAATACTTTAGACCTCTCCCTTTGCTCTGTTGGCTTCCACATCTGCATACTGGGCGTCAAGACCCCAAAGAAAGTCCAAACCATGTTATTCCGGCTCCGACGGCGCGGTTCCTGTTCATCTCCCAGTGCGAAGATCTTCATCCCATGCCCAGCGTTCCCAAAGATTTTACAGCTCCAGCATTACTCACACATGTGAGTCCCAAATCCCCGCTGGAATTTAAGTCACTCTCTTTCAGCTCTGACCCTTGGCCTAGCACATATATCCCCATTCCTGTAAGGGAGGTGGAGCAGGAAGAAAATCCCATGCCAACCGAGTTAGTGCGTGTTACACAAAGGGGACACGTGGAAATAGAGGACAGGTTTTTAATTTTAAAAACACCAATCTGCAATATCGTTTGCTGCTGGAATGTTCTGTGTTAGGGTAAAAACACCCAACCTCGAGGCTGCAACTGGCTTACCTCATTTGATAGTATTTGGTCTGTTTTTATGTTTTAATCTTACTGGATTTCTTTCTGTTAAAAATAGGAGTTTTTAAACTCAAAACTTTTGTTTCTCAGAACTACTATCTGTCCATATCCTTCCTTCCTTTCTTCTTACAATAGTAAATACTTAGCTGCTTAACTTTGTCTTCCCAGTAAATTAAGTGCACTTTAGAGATGGGTCCACAGGGTGTTCAGGGTCTCACTACTAGATGGACTCATAGTGATCCACCTGTTTACAGCCCCCCAAGTGCTGGGATTATAGGCATGTGCCACCATGACCAGTCTCAATTGCCATCTCAGTGAGCCCCCAGGCAGGGCGGGCATAGAAGGCTCAGGGATTGAGTCCCTGGCCCCTGAACCTGCTTGCAGGTTCATTAATTCCCTGAGCTATTCGGCCGGTACTGTGCTATTCATATATAAGCACCTCATTTTTTATCTTCTGTTTAATTTTATTTTTAAGGATGCTACGTATTTAGTGCAGGGTCTTACTAAGCAGGTCGGATTTGTAGTGATCCTCCTGTCTCAGCTTCCCCCAGGCCTGGGATTACAAGTGTTTGCCATCATACCCTGATCTCCATGGCCTGGTTGGTGCCCCTGAGGGCGGGGCAGGTGAGGCCTGTGCTTAATTTAGATTAAAAATACTTGGTTAACCTATGAAATTTTAAGTGAAATTCTTTGCATAATTTCTGAAACTGAGGTAGTGAAAAGGTGCATAGATATTTGTCTGTACTGGAAAAGCTGATTCCTGCATTAAGCGTCCATTTAATCCCTCTTCTTGGTTTCTCTTACTTGATTCTGTACCTCACAAGGAGATATTTTCTGTGACTTATATGCTTTCACTATTTCTCTTCATAAATTAAAATATATAGTCACCGTACATGCATCACATTTGTGAAATATATAAATATATGCATGAAATCACTCTCGTTCACATAGTATCCTCCCAAGCACAAGGGTATTTTTAATTATTGAGCAATATCTTTCTTACTTAAAGAGTAGCCTCCGTTTTGTAGAATAGGATGCAGGAAGCCTCTGAGTAATTAGGTTTATTCATGAAAGATATTTAATGTGCTGCAATGCATCTAAGCTATAATTTGATGATCACACCTTAATGTTATCAGGGCTGAAACTATAAGTGAATATTTTTTTAATTTTTAAAAAATTTATAATTAATTAATTAATTAATTATTTTACATATAGTACAGAATTTCAAAACCAGAAAAATTTAACAATGGTTATATTACATATTTTCATCATCAGATCAGTTTACATTAATAGATATCGGTATATAAGATTAATCAAATTAAACATTAACACTTTCAATAAACATTAATTTTTTCTTTTTTAACAGCTGACACACTGCGCATTGTCCTCACAGTTGTTATACAGAGCACAGTGTGTGGGAATGACTCTATTGATGTTGCTAAAGAAAGGAAAAAAGAAAAAAAGAATTCTCTTTGAATTAAGAGGAAGATGTTCCACAATTGTAGTGGGCCACCAGTGAAACTTACAATGTTGGAGGCTATTGATCCAAGCCTCCTACAACTCATCTCACCAGTCTAGCTCTGCATTTGATGCCTTGTAAATAAGTTTTTTTGCCGGGTGATCAAGGGCAAGTCAAAGCAAGACCTGTAGAACAAAACATTCATCTTTTGTATCTTCCAAGGTCAAATCCCCTCAGGAATAACTGTGGGACCATATATAGTGCTTTGTATAACTGCTGTCAGTGTCAGCCTTCAGGACGAGTCATAGCCATTGCTTGGCCAGTTTGCTTTCTGTGAAAGCCTGAGAGAATGCTTTTCTCTGGGTGACTCTCCTTAGACACTATAGTTCATTTATCCATTTTCTCTGGGGTCCCATAATCTCCTTGACCAGAAAATTTGAGACACCTCTGAGTTATAGGATATTACAGCACAGGTTCTCTTATGTCCTGAGTCCTTACTGACCTTGAAGGGATAGGGCCAAAATGTTGGCTATCCTCATAGCCCTTCTTTTTCTCCAATTTTTGGTCTGTTAACTTACATTCTCAATCCTCCACCAGAGAAACTTCGTGATAGTATTACTCTATAACATAGGTAATTGAGCTTATCATCACTGGCTTTCTGAATATTAAACACCTTTGACTTAGCTTGGAATTGATATTTTCTGACAATCATTGATATTCTAATAACTCTCCATAGAAAGTGGTATAAGTAGTTACACAATTTTTACATCAATATTTGGAAATTCAAGAAAACACAAAATTGTAGCCTGTGAAGCCTATGGTACTTGGCTCATTCTCTTACTTTAAACTAGTACTCTTGAGAGAGAGTACAACAGTAACTGAGTTTACATTGGGAGCAGTACACATCAAAAAGACGAGAGTGAATATTTATCCTTATTAGCCACCTACTAGTTAGATTATGTTGTCATTTACAAAGGATCAGCCATAGAAGGTAAGGTAGGTTACAGTTATATTTTATTTAATTTATTTAGTTCAAATGAAAACCATTGTGGGTCTGGGACCCTTGTTCTGAGTGCTGCATACACTCTGTCGCTGAGCTGCATCCCTACACCATGAGTTCCATTTTAGGTGCGAGGTCGTTGTGGATGACAGAGCAGACTGCAGTAAGGTGGCTAGAGCTCCGTGAAGTAGGCAGGCTCTAGGATGTGTGGGACCCAGGTGGGCATGGATCCCAACCTGATAACTTCACCGCAGACTTTGATACAAGTACTTCTATGGTTTATTGTATTGTCACAAAACAAATTTAACAGTTAAGGCTCATTTATGCCATAACTACTGCATATTGCTTTTAAGCCAATAAAATGTATTTTGGGGACATTATAAGTATGTCTAGAATTAATATACATTAATCCAATGTATATTGTAGTGGTTATCTTAACTTAATCTTTTTTTTTTTTTTCAGGACTCAGGTAGGTTCAAATTCACAGTCTTGCACTTGCCAGGCAGGCACTTGTGCCACAGAGCTATCTCCCCAGCCCTTATCCTTAACTTAATCTTATGGAAGGCATATGGCACTATATTCTACCAAGTTGGTAAATATACACTAAGATAGATGCAAAACTAAAGCACATTGTTCCATTTTTTCTGTCTGTTATATGCCTGACTTTCTAGTAATGTAATAGATACTAATTTTACCATGGAAGAATATTTAGGAATTATAAATAACTCTGCTGAGTATCTCATGCTAGATTGTGGATTAGAAATATAAAATCTTTGTTACTTTTGAGCCTAAATATTTTTCACCTCTTTATCAAAAATGCATGAAACGTAAGGATTAGTCAAATACGGTCATGAATTGTGAAGTTTAGTCACTGACTAAACTTTGACTTTTTCTATTGACAGAAATAGAGCTAGAAATCAAATTAATGTACATAGTATATTTCTAAAAATAAATTACTAGAAATCCAATATAAACCCATCATAACTGGCCTGTGTTTTCACCATCTAGGTTAAGTTTTACTGTCATTTTGATTTTTAGAGATGCTTTCTATCTGCTTCTGGCTTACATAACTATGTTTTTATCATCAAGAGTGAAATTGCCTTATCAGTGTACAAATTTCTAGGGGGAAATGTTTTATGTTCATACTATATATGTAAGAAGTAGTTTTTCTTTCATCTCTTTCATTTATGCCTAATGTAGCCTAGGAGAAAACATACTTGTGTTGAATTTTCTTTTATTAAAACACCCAATGGATATAGGGAAGGAGCTCATACTTAGTGTTCTTTAGGGGAACAATGTCTGATTGAAGTACTTAAAAGTTAATGTTAATGAGTTACAAGACAGAACTTTTAATATCTGAAAAATAGCCATTTTCTGCAAAATACTTCTTTAAAGGATGAAACCAAATTTTCTTCATGACAATCATGGCTACCTTTCCTATGGCCAGTGTAATAAACACCTTCAAGAATATTTGAAACATACTGAGATTTAAAAGAAAAAAATGATGGATTTAAAAGATTTGACTCAGGACTATTTATGTATTATTGCTAGGTTTATACAGAACCAGAACAAGTTTCTTTCAGTTTTCAAGCAGTTTCAAATTTAATGAAAGAAAAGATAGAAGCAGTTTTTCCCCCTTTCCTGCAGTTTCGTTCGTGTGAGTTATTGTATAACGATTATTTGTCTGCCAATTAGACAGGGTAGTCCAAAATTAGATCACAATAGAGCTGAGTGCAGAGGAGAAAGCAAAGAATTAATTGCATTTTTTACTAGCCTTGCTTTCTTGTCCTTTTCAAAAAAGTGCTTCAAAATCGCATCTTCAGTTTGACAATCTAACTGTAGCCCCACAGACAGGAAAGTGTCAGATTGGATTCTAAGGAAAGAGAAGGAGACATTTCTTTGGTTATTAGCTAGAGTTTTGCGGAAGCCACTTCCACATTAAAAGAATAAATAGACTTGTTATTCTTCCATTATCTAGCCAGAATTAAATATTAATTATTGGTTTTGATTGAATAATAGGTACTAAACATTTTTGTCTTTTTTCATATCATAAATTATAGAACAGTTATATCAATAGATTAAACATTTTTTTAGAAACACAACATTTTTATGCTGGGGAAAACTTCAAAGGTTGGAAAATGACCATTAGTGTAAAACTTCAGCATGTAAAAAATCATCCTGTGATTTTTCATATTTTAGTAGCAATTTAAATTATTCAAAATGTTTGCATCCTTATGTGGAGCAACAGGGTAGGAATATACAGTAAGCAGACAAACATAAAGGCGGTTCTCCCCAGCTAGCGTCTGCTGCTGGCAGAATAAAAATGTCTTCTCTTCCACGTTTCTTCTCAGTCTGATGGCATTCTCTGTTATTTAGTTCTTCTTCTGTGAAACGCGTGTGGCCTTTGTTGGGTGTTGTCAGTCTGTTCTATGTGCAGTTTCTCCAGAGTGTTAGCAAAATCCAAAACTATTTTTTTTTACAAAATTTGTGTAAAGCCTTAGTAAAAGACTTATATAGATTGCTCAAAAATTCTGATGAATTTTAATCCACTCATTAATAAATGAAAACGGTTATTTTCCTTTAATAAATAGTTCAGGATAACCAAGACAGTTAAGTGCATTATCTTTACCATCAGACTTTCAATTCTAGGTCCATGGATTTAGTTAGGAGTAAGGATGAAGTGGCATTATTTGGAAATGTGTGCCACAAGGTGGCGCTGCTGCTTCAAAGATGACGAAATGGCGTTTCTCCTGAGGTGAGGCTTTAAATTGTCGAAAATATTTTGTGAATATATCTTATTACCTTAAGGATCTTATATTCAGATGAGCATTTATGGTGCATACTACCATGTGCAGTTCTTGTTGCCAACTGACTACAATTTTGCAGGGTTTTTCTTTCGTTCCCTGCCCAGGTCTGGGCACCTCACTGTCTGCAGCAACCACCTTTAATTGAGTTTCGATATCGTAATCCAAACCAAAGCCTTTCGGGGAAAAATAATCAGGCAGACCTATTCAGGTCACAATGCTTCTATTTCTGACTTTCGTCTTATTAGCGGCTTGCTCAGGGAGCAGTGGATCCCATACCACAGCGCACCGAGATTAGGATGTGGCCATGAGCCTCTGTTACCTGAAAGATTAGTGACTATGATTACTTTTGGGAAGAAAAAAAAAAAAAAAAAAAAAAAAATGAAAGCGTCTAAACTGTCATATGGGGAAGAAGGCGGAATTACAGGCTACCGCCTCGGTGCCTCTGCTACATAAGTGAGCTTGAAATCAAAGTGAGTTCAATGATATCATAGGTAGAAGTATCCTGGAATAAATACCTATTTAGGGTATTTTTTTTTCTCTGATTATACAGTCATGGTTCTCTGGCTACCATGGCGATTGCAGTGTATCATTTCACATGGAATTGGGGCTTGGAGAATAAAGCACCAGGCCGCCTGAGCCAAGGGTGAGAGGTGACGCTCCTGAGGCCGACTACAAAGACTAATACTGATGAGGTGCGCCAAAGGCAAAAATCTCTTCTGCAGATGTAAAGAGCAAAGAAAACTACCAAAGTCAACTTGCCCGCCTGCAATTAAGAAAAGATACAGCATTGATGTAACAAGAGAGGAATAGGTATTCAGCTTAGCAAGTTGTATGTTGACTAAGTTAAATTTTAAGCCGAGTGTGGACGAATAGTATGTCTGTGTGTGTGTTGTCTGATTTTACACTGACTTTGCTTCTAATACTGCGCAGGGAGAGTGCTGAGGCTTGCTAAGTGTGTCTTCTGCTGTTAACCTGCATTGTGCCCATCCTCTAGTGTTCTGAATTTTTAAAAAATTAGTCACAAATGGAAAGAAGGAAGGAAGAGGAAGGGAAGAAAACCATATCATTCTAAATAAAACAGAAACATCAGAGGCAAATCCCAACCAGGACAGGCCCTACAGGCCCAGCGCCTCAGTGTTGGGGCTTCTCTCACGCGGAGAGAGAACTCTGTGTGGCCCACCCCTCTCTCGGTGACCTGCGATGGCCGCACCCTCGCTGGCTGTGGATTCCAGGGAGTTTTCTTCGCTGCTGTGGCTTTACCTTTCAGGCACAGCGATATAGCGGGGCTGTGACCAGCACATACGAGGAGCCTCAGTGATCACAATTCAGCAGAGGAGCGTGTTTGCAGGTGTGGTGTATATAGAGAGAAGTAACTCCTTTCCCTCATTATGATAGGCGTGCTGTAGAAATAAAGGCTGAATACTTTTCTCAGGCAGTGCCCCAGATACGGCTTTAGGGAACAGAATGGAACACTTAGATGTCCAGCTGTACTTTTTCTGTCCAGGGTACAACATAAGCACATATAAGTGGGCTAGAGGTTGAGGAGAAGCATATTTGACTGGTGATGGCTGCCAGGGCTCATTGTGGAGATTAGCTCGGCCAATTCTGCATCTTTTAAGCTTAACTTCAGCCGTGGACTCAGTACAGCTCGCTCTCCTTTTTCCCTGAGATTCTATTATTTTTAGGATCCTATAATGAAGCTGAGGTGGCCGACTGCAGCCTCTCCAACTAAGGCATGCTTTGTCTCGAGGGAGAGTGGGCAGAGTGCCAGAGCCATGGGGGTGGTGGTGGCAATGGTGCCTGGGAGCAGGGCTCGTCCAAGAAGGCGCTGCAGGCCTGCTCCCTCTTCCAGGGGGCTGAGGCCCCCTCCTCTAAATGTTTCTTTGGACAGTTTGGGCTCTAGGCTAAAATAACTTATCCTGAATTTTCCTATCATAATTTATGTCTGGGTGTTTTAGAGTCTACTTCATAATGGGACCATGTTTCTTTTATTTTTAAAAATTTATTTACGCATTCATTCATTTATTTATTCAGTCATGTTTGAGATAAGGTTTTCCTGTATAGTGCAGGCTGGCCTAGAACTCATTATGTAGTCCACATTCACCTCAAACTTACGAAGATCGCTTAACTGTAGCCTCTGCATTGCTGGGATGACAGACCTACACC
Source organism: Myocastor coypus (assembly GCA_004027025.1). Classification (NCBI taxonomy): domain Eukaryota; kingdom Metazoa; phylum Chordata; class Mammalia; order Rodentia; family Myocastoridae; genus Myocastor; species Myocastor coypus. Next base: position 656 of record PVJA010043318.1, on the reverse strand, counting down.
ACCACGCCCACCTCTGTGTGTCTTATATTTTTAATTTTTATTTTATTTTTTATTTTTTATATTATGGCCAGCTCAGCCTGTCCTGGGGGTGGAGCTGACACAGCATGTGGTGCTGGAGATTGAACCGTGGTCCCTGTGGTTGCCTAAGCTTGCCTAAGCAGGCGTTTTAGACAGCTGAGCTACCTCGTGGGCCTCTCTGCTCCTTTTAAATAAATCAATACCCTGATGTGTGTGCTGATATCTGATGCTGTACATGGCTGGCTCCTCCTGTGGCTTTCTGCGACCCTGCCGCACTTCTGGTTACAAGTCTTCAGTTTGGGGAATGTCGCCTAAAGCGTCACTCAACCCAGTGTGTGTTCATCAGCAACACAGCAGGCCTGTGACCGGCAGTGTTTGCCACACAGAGCCCTGCACCCGGGAGGAGATGCTGAGAGCAAGAGGAGCTTAGGGGAGAAGCCAAGGCCTGAGCTAGGAGGGGGGTGGTATTGACGGGGGCGTGGGGACAGACGGGGAGGGAAGGGGGGGCAATTGGGAAATTCCGCGAGTAAAACCTTCATGAGTCAGTGAAGTTTTGAAAGCAACAGATGCCATGGAAGAGACTACAGGAGGTATAGAAAAAAAAAAAAAAATGAAATGCATTTACCAAAAAAAAAAAG
>PVJA010043317.1:0-16828 GCA_004027025.1 Myocastor coypus | reverse complement strand
AAAATTTTCTTGTCCACAAGAATACAATCTCTCTCAGAGTCTTGTGCTACTTCAACTATATATCTATGTATTGTGAATCTGTCTTTTATTGCTGCACCCACAGTTTGCACCACGTGAATCAACATGATCTCTTGCCCTACCTGTTGTGACAGTTTTTCTTTCTAGCCTCTACTCCACTCACCTCTTTTTTTTGTTGTTGTTGGCTTAGTCCATCCTGGGGACCATGCTGGTGCAGCATGTGATGCCAGGGATCAAACCACCGTTCCTGCACACTTGCCTATGCTTGCCTAAGCAGGTGCTTTAGACCACTGAGCTATCTCACTGCCCCGGCCCTCTCCCTCCCCCCCACTCTCTTTGAGCACATCAAGCCTGCTTTTGCCTTTGGAGTTGTATTCTGAGTGTCTGAGACATTCTCTTCTATACTGCCACAGAACTGGGGTTGGGGAGTTCTTGCTATTCCCTTTACAGTCTAAATGTCATCTCCCTGGAGAGAGCTTAATCCCACATAATCACTATCATATTATCCTATTTAAAGTTTGTACATAGCATTTATTGCTGTGTGACATTTCAGTTATCTGTTATTACTCAGCTCATATCTATCATGCTCAGCAACTATTGGCTAAATGAATAGAAATCATGACGACTACTTAACATGTTGACATCATTACCCTCATGACAGAAGTTTTCATCAGATATTTGTTGTGGATATCTTCAAAGAAATCTCTACCTAAGCTATTTAACTTTTGCTAAATAATATGTGCTTTTAGGATTTAAAAGTTTGCTTGACTCTGAAGCATTTTTACCTGGTATGATTAGTGCTTATTCAGGAGAAAGCACATTAATTTTTATTTTTTAATACATGAATTGCATTTGAGAAATCTAAGAATGCCTTTCCCAAGGATGTCTTAATTAGGCAGTTACTTAAATGTGCTTACTTTTAAACTTGATGGGGCTCACAAACATTTGATTACATTTGAGATACTAATAAATATTAATGAATTATTTAAAAAGGTATTTGAACATTTTCAGTAAAATTTTGAAGAAATGAAACTTTTAAGTATCACTGACATGTTCCTGCAAGCCTTTCAAATTTTTCAATACACCAACTCATTCATATCTCACATTCAAACTTTTAGTATTAAATAACTTTCCACATATATTAATCCTTAAGTAGTTTTAAAAACATCATCGTAATAGTATGAATTGAAAAACCGTAAAATTCATGTTTACCGGTTTACAAGGCGCTGAGGTTCAGTAAGTTTACAGAGCTGTACGATTACAACCATAATCCAACGCTAGAATATTACAATTTTCTGAAAGTTTCCTTGTGCCTTTTAGTAGGTATTCTCCATTACTTCTCTAAGCTTCCAGCAACTACTCATGTTTAGTCTATGTTCACGTATGGGCACTTCCAATCATTTCATACAAAAAAAGTGTCACAATGAAATTTTGGTCATTTGTTTCTACTTGTGTTAGCGTATTTCATATGCTTCACACATTAAAACAATGACTTCATTTTATTGCTGAATAGTATTCTATTGCATGAATGTATCAATCTTATTTATTCATTTATGAAGCTAATAGGAATCTGAACTGTCTTCAGAATGTGGTTATCAAAGGTGCCAAATTCATTAATATACTTATTAGCTTACAAAAGTCTGGCACATAGCAAACTCTTTTAGGGTATTATATAATAATTTATTTGTTACTGTAATTTGTAATGTTATGATGAGTTGTGCCTAGTTGTACATCACAGTGAATGTTTGGAATAGTGTTTACACGCTGTAGTATGGTGGTTATCACATTCGCCTCACAATCCATTAATGACCAGTTCCTCATGCAGTGATGGCCCCAGGTAGTCACGTTACTTATTGCAAAATGCCAGGTATTATGAAAATTAAGGTAGTGACAATTAGAATAGGTAAAACTAGACTGGGAGTAGTGGTGCACAGCTGTAATCCCTGTGCTTGGGAGGCTGAAAAGAGGAGGATCACTACAAGTCTGATCTGTGTAGTGAGACCCTATACCCTGTAGTAAACACATAAAAAAGAATAAGTCAGACTTCTAAATTGCTATTATTAACCTACCAGAATAAAATAAGATAAACTTACTTTAATAAAATAAGATTTAGACTGACAGATTTAAACAGCTGTTTATGTAAAAAATGTAGTTATTTTTTTTAAAAGTTTTTGATTCTTTATATGAAGTCCATTTACTTATATGTTACTTCAAAATTGTATATTTTTTTCTACAGTTAGTTGTCTGAGTAATTAATGAATTATTGGTACTTCTGATCAAGGAATGAAGATAGCAAAACAGAGGAATGATGATCTTCTCCTTAAATGACCAAACTGCACATTTTAGACACTTCTAGAAAAGCAAATGTCCCATCTTTTTGTCAAATATCCTTCTGATTAATAGATTTTGAAGGTGTTTTATATGCATAACAGTTAGGTTTTAAAGCATACCACCAAAAGCACATCAGAGCAGTGTATCTGAAGTTTCACCTGAGAACAGGAATCTCCTCTCTAAGCTTAGGTCATGCTGCCCAAAGGTGTTCCCATTCCAGAACATCCTGGGGATACCAGTTGAATTTCCTAACAGCAATCCCAGTGTTACTTGAGGCCTCATAATTATTAATCTTTTGAGTCTCATTGTAGAAGTGAATTAATCTACTTTCTATGCAGCAAAACAATTTTTTTTAAAACTGCGTGATATTTTCACTTGTGTTCATATGACTATAAATTATAGCCATATGAATCTAATGTTTATTTGTGGATTGTCAAGGTTCTCTCATTTCTAGAATCTTTGCTTCTATGCAAGCAGCATGTATATATTTTATCTAGTTTTAAAAAGAAAATGTAGGGTCAATAGTTTAAAGATAACTAGAGATAAATTCTCCAAAATGCAATGTATAATTTTAGCTTCACAGCACCTAACATAATGTTTATTATCACTATCAGTGTTCAGTCTAGATATGAAGAGACTAGATAACCATAGTACAATGGCCAAAGTGTCACAGTGGGCCACACCAGATTGTGTGGATCAGACTTTCACCGGGCAATAAGATACAGGATTAAGTCAGAAGAAACATGCATTTTAGCCTATGTGAAAAAGAAGCAGGAAAAATTCCTTTTGCACTTCCGGGTGGTGGGTTTTCCTAAGGTACTGTTTTATCTCTGCTCTATCTAGAGGTTTCCTACATGATCAACAGATTCCTGTGTTTCTTCACAGCTCATGAAGTAGTAACTATCTCACCAATGAGTCATGGGCATTGAAGATCCATTTTTTTTCTATTTCATTTCCATTTTTCTTATACTCTTTTTTTTTTTTTTTCAGGTTTTGCACTGCAATAAAACAACCTTGATCCTTTCTTCCATTTTCTACCAATGTGAACTAAGACATATGCTGGTCAAAGCCTGGAAAATTTTGTTTGAAAAATCCTCTGTCACATTCATTTGCTTGATCTTTGACAAAGGGGCAAAAAACATATACTGAAGGGAAAATAGCTTCTTTAATAAGTGTTGCTTGGAAAATTGGGTATAAAAATTGTTCTTTGTGTCTAGATCTTTCTCTTAACTCCCAAAGCCTCATGCTTTGGGAGTCATGAAGGATGAACTTTTCAGAAGTGATTCAATCACAGTGTGGGATGTTGGGATTAAAGGTGTATGGTTTGTAAATAAGTCTACCAATTGTTTTGCCACCAACCCACCCCTCATGGTAGTCTAGGTAGAGTAGGGACAGGGTCCTTCCTTCCTTTCTTTCATTCCTTCTTCTTTTTGAGTATCAGGGATCAAACTTGGAGCCTTGTGCTTGCCAAGCAGGCATTTATGCTGCTGAGCCATCTCCCTGGCCCCTAGGTATAGTGTCTTAACAATGAGAAAATTAACCAAGACATGTATCAAAATGAATCAAAGACCTATATGAAACACTTAATCTATTGGAAAACAATATCAGTAAAATACACAAAGACATAGGCAAGAAAGTTTTGAGTAAAACCCCAATAGAACAGGAAGTAATACTGAGATTCAACTATTAGGATCATGTCATATTAAACCTTCTTCACATCAAAGGAAACAGCCAAAACAGTGAAGATACAACATAGAAAATGGGAAACAACGTTTTTCCAGTTATTCTTCAGACAGAGGATTCACATCTAGAATATTATTTGAAATTCAGTTACAATCAGTATCATAGAAAGAATTAAGTTTGTGAGTTGAGGCACCACTGTAATAAAAAATATCTCACTAATACCGACCCTGGGTAAATAAAACAAATAGCATATCAGCACTTGAAAAAAATAGGTACTTCTCTCATTTATAGTAAGGATATATAAATGACCAATAAATGCATGAAAACACATGAAACATCACGGACCAACAGACAAATGCAACGCTGAGATACAATCTTTTTTTTTTTTTTTTTTGTCTTTTTGAGACAGGGTCTCGCTATGCAGTTCAGGCTGGCCTTGAGTTCACTTTTGTAGCCCAGGCTGGTCTTGAACTCATACTCATCCTCCTGCCTCAGCCTCGCAAGTGCTCAGATTACAGATGTGTGCTACCATGCCTGGCTTGAGATACATCTTTTACTGTAGAAAGAATGACTATGATGAAAAAATCAAATAATAAGCAACACTTGCTCCATTTGATAGGAATATAACATGGTACAACTATTATGGAGATCAGTATGGAAATTACTAAAAAAATAAAGTAAGAGTAGACATTCTATTTTATCAAGCTATTCTTTTTCTAGGTATTATCCCCAAAGAGTAAAGTCATTGTGTTGCAGTGATATATGCATAAACAAGTTTATAGCAGCACAATCTATACTAGTTGAGTCTTGCAATCAGCTTGCATGCACAAATGTGATATTTATACACAGTGAAATACTACTTTGATCAGAAAATTTGGAACACCACTGAGTTATAGAATATTAGCAGGTTCTCTCTTTTTTATTATTTATTTCTTGTTTCAGAACTTTTTGTTTATTTATTTATTTTTATGGCCCGCTCAGCCTTCCGTGAGGGCAGGGCTGGTGCAGCATGTGGTGCCGGGGATCGAACCGAGGTCTCTGAAGCCACTTAAGCTTTCCTAAACAGGCACTTTAGACCACTGAGCCATCCTGCCAGGCCATGCAAGTTCTCTTATAACTCAAGTCGTCATTGACCTTGAAGGGCTAGGGCCAAAATATTGGCTATCGTTGTAGCCCTTCTTTTTCTCTAATATTTTGGTCTGTAAACTTATGTTCTTAACCCTCCAGAAGGGAAGCTTACTGATACTATTACTCTATAACATAAGTACTTGAGCTTAACAGCACTATCTTTCTGAATAGCAAATGTCTTAGACTTAACACGGAACTGGTATTTTCCATCAATCATTGATATTCTAATAAATCCCTATAGAATGTGATAAAAAAGTTACATATTTTTACACAGAGATTTAGAAAACTAAGCATATACAATTGTAGCAGGTCAATCCCATGGCATTTTTCCTTGTCTCTTACTCCCTTTTAATGCCCTTTTTGTTTTCTTATAAAACAACCATTTACTTGAGAGAGAGTATAACAATAATTGGAATTACCTTATAAGCAGCAGTTTTAGTGTTACACATTGCTCTCCTCAGTGTCGCAAACTTGTTGGAGATCAAGGAAAATATGGGGCCACAGAGGACACGGATTGATGATGGATAGTGTGCCTAAGAGGAGTCTCTTAGAGAGAAAACATTTCTCAGGCTTTCACAGAGAGCAAACTGGTCAAGCAATGCCATGACTCATCCAAATGGCTGACAATGACAACAGTTTTACAAAGTGCTGTACAAGGTTTCAAGGTAATCCTGAGGGGATTTGACTGATCTTGTCAAAAACAATAGTTACATGTTTTGTTGCACAGGCCTTGTCTTAACTTACCCTTAACCACCCAGCAGAAAAGTTTAACCACAAGGCATAAAGAGTAAGGCCAGATTAGTATGCTGAGCTGTAAAAGGCTCAAGTCAAAAGCTTCCAACATTGCCAGTTCTGCCAATAACCCACTATTATTATGGAATAGTGTGATATGTATACAACTACTTTCTCTTAGTTCAATGAGAAGAAATTTTTATACCAATAGTGATTAGAAAAATTGTCAAGTCTGCATCCTATACTCTAATAATTACTATGAAGACAACAATATGCATCATAATAATTTTGTGGCTGTGCTACGAATGTGTTTTGAAAATGTCTCATTGTTATTTCTTATTACAAGTAATAAAAACAACAAAAATATGTTTTCAAAAATAATGTAAAAGACTAAAAATGTGGTATGTTTGTATTTGGTGGTTAATAAAATTAGAATATTTTTTACCTAGGGAAAAATAAAAAGAAATACTATTTGTCATAAAGAAGTATAAATTTGGAGCATTTGTAGGTTAATAGATGCGCCTTGAGACCACTATGTTAAGTGAAGCATATCACTCACACAAGTTTAAATTTCACATGGCTTCTCTTATATGAGAAACCCAACATAGAAAGAGAAAAATATAGGATAAGAAATAGGAAGATTTTTTTCAAACTGTATGGGAACAAGAGCTAGAGCAAGGGAAGAGAAAGGAAAATTAAAAGGGATAAAAGAAGAGAACTGAAGATAAAACAGAAATGGAACTTTGCAAATGTGAAAGGGAGTAAGCATTGGAAGCGGCAGGGAGGGTTGGGATGGAAAGGCTGTGAAGGAAGAATTAGGATGTACCATACACACACACCCCATCCCCATGATTGTCATGCACTGTAAATATGTACTAATATATACCAATAAACATTTTAAAAACCTATTTCAGACTAGAAGGATGGATGATAAAGTTGTTTAGTATCTGGCATCTATGGCATGCTTCATTCCATAATCTGATATGCTCCTCATGTGATAAAGTTCACTCTTCATAGCCAATCTATAAAGTATTATTATTACCATTTTGCAAACAACAAAACTAAAGTGTAAAATGTTTACATATAGAACAGGAAAAAGTCATATAGTTTATAAGCAGTACAGCTAAGGTTTCATAAAACAATCATTGCATTTTTATTTATACTAAATCACTTAGGAGTGCAGAAGGATGCTCTGTGGCTTCCTGTGCTGTGCTGTTTTGAGACTGATGTCACTCCATGAGTATCAGACTTTGGAAAAGATTTGTGGGTTTGTGCCACTTTGGGGATGATAAAAGTATGGTGCCTAGAGAGCTGGAGTCTACTCTCTTTGAAGAACGTGTGGTTATTAAGGCATTAAACTCTAAACCTCCTAGGACTCAGCTTAGATGTTCATAATTAAGTAATGGAATATACATATGTAGTTGAATCATATTTTCCTTCCATAATAGAGATTTCTGAAATTTGTTTTTAATTTATTACTTTATTTTTACCATTACTACTTTATCTTTACTTACTTTATTTTTAATTCACAGCACTTATAGTTTTATCTTAAATATTTTTACCCACAATCACCTAGTACACATCATGCCTATTATGTAAATAAATACTCATATTCATGCTCACCTTCTTTACACTCTACTATGTTACTATTTGGGGCTATTTACTTAGGGGTAAAAGTGACCTATACTCTCTCTTGTCTTTCTTTTGCTGTATTTAAAATAATGACTACGAGTTCTTTTGTTCTTTCCTTTTTTGTCTTCATTTTTTTTCAAGTCTTTTTTAAGACTACAATCTCCTTAAACAGAAGGTCATTTGTATCAATGGACAGAACAGAGGAGCAGATCGCCTGAAGTAATTGGAAATTAAAGCTTTCCTGGTAATGCATTAACTGCACATTATTGGTCTACACTTGAACCATACAGACCACTGAGAAGTGACTTTTACTTCTCTGAGTTTGTGTTGATGTGCACGTGCATGATTGTTTTTACTTTTTTTCTCCATAATACATTTTTTCAACTGGAATTTCTCTGTCTCCATTTTTCATTTCCTGTAGTGATACAGCTTCTAAGTTGTAATGAGAATCTGTAAAAATTCATGTCTGTCTCAAATGCCTTTTAGAAATCTGAACTGTAACTTTGATGACATCAGCCGCACATGTAACTCACAGATACATATTTCTAGAGAATCAAGTTTTTGAATGGACATTTTTACTTAGATAAAACTAAAATTCATTGGTCCTTTATCTAAAACTGTACCTTGTTGAACAATCTCCAATAGAACATTCAAAAACTTTCTATAAAAGCATTTTATTTTGAGAACACTGATACTGATGTTTTTCTCTTTTAGCGAAAATTTTTAATATACAAATGAAAAGCTTATTTCAGAAACTTTTTTTAGAAAGTAGATGAGAAGAAAATGTAAGAATTTTAAAAGTCAATATTATGTACATCATCACACAATATTGCTGCTACCGTCCAGATTTCTTCATTGAGTCAAAGTCTTAGTTGATAATTATTCTTCAATATGGTAGAAGTTTATTAAATACCAGTCTATATCAATCTGTACTAAGCCTGGTTTCTGAACCATGATTGGAAATCATTTGAAATGCGCAAATAATCTGGTATTAATTTCCTCTACCACTTTTCATAAATCTTCATTATTGATTTTTCTATATTCTATACTTTCTGTACTAAGTGAGAGACATAGTAACGATTTTTGTGAGAACTTTTGTTTATTTACCATTATTTTTTTTATAATCATTTGAGACAAGAACCATAATTAATATGGCAAAAACAAATGTGTGCCTAAATTACCTACTTACTCTTTATTCCTTAAATCATTATCATCTGTGCCAAGAAAAATACTTTAATAAATGTCAACAGCATGATTAGAATTACATAAGCCTGACACACTTTCTTCTAAGAATTTATAATCAATTAGAGACAGATACAATCAGAGTTGACATTCATTTCCTAACCAGCCTGAGAGCTGGACCAGAGTGCCAGAAGCCCCCTGACCATATTGCTAGGTAACAAGCAGGTTGCCCAGCCAAGGAAGGGGGGGCAGGAAGAAGATATTCAGTAACCTGGGACTCTGAAATGTGACACTCCCTTCAATGTACTGAATTACCATTTCTCCTTACAACAGTACAATAAGAGAGGTACTATGATTTTCCTTCTGGAAGAATAAACCAAGATTTATAGAAGTCAAAAAAACTAAGTCCAAGTTAATCCAGCTAGTAAAGGTGGAGACAGAAGTTAAGCAAAGGATAGTAAAACTTTAGTGCTCTTACTGGTAACTGCCATAATACACATGATGACACCATCAGGGCACTTAACAATGATGAGTAAATACTATCAAGAATTTGAAAGACTAGAATGAATTGATAGTTTTGATTACTACTAGAACTAATGCCATTGTTTCTTATAGTATTGCACTGAAAAACAGGAATTTGAGAACACCAGTTTTTAAACATTTTAAAAATACCTGTGACAAATCATGTTCTAGGCACTGATATACAGTTATAAGTTAGAAATAGCTTAAGTTTTGCCTCACTAATAAAAGATACTACCACAACGTACAGAACAGAATTTCTTTTTTTCTTTAGAGCTCTGGTTCATTTACTGTTTAACAGTGTCTTCCTCTCCTCTCATCTGCTATGCCCCTGAATGTTTAGTTCAAAATTGGACGATAAGGCCTAGCCAATAGCTTAGCAGATTAAAGTGCCTGCAAACAGGCGCAGGGGATGGAGTTCAATCGCTGGGGCCCTCTGTGCCAATGTCTACCCTGCCCCTGGGGCACACTGAGACTATAGTTGAGACTGCACATGGTGGCATGGGTTCATAATCCCAGCTATTGGGAGGCTGTAAACAGGTGGATCACTAGGAGTCTCATCTAGTAGTGAGATCCTGAGTACCCTGTAGACTCTTGCCTAAAATACAAAAAAAGAGATGATAATAAAATTAATTCTCATATTTCCTAATCTTTCAAGATGGTTAGAAAGGAAAATTATTTTCATCTACTCACTAAGCAATAAGCTAGGAAGAAAAGTGGAGTATATACATAAAATTTTTAAAGAGAAAATAAAGTAATAGAAATTAGGAGTAAAATTAGAATCCACTACATCCAAAATAAACATGGTCTTCTCAGAAGAAGGACTCTTTCGAGGGTATAGTTTGTAGGGAATAACAGGGGCTGGTGGGTGACCAGATATGAGAACAATGATGACTACATTTACACATACATATGTGTGGGTATCAGGAAAGTAAATGATTTTAGGGTTTACTGTTACTGTTACAAAGACATTGCTTCTCCAAGAGGCAAGGATGCACAACACAAACTTGAAAGTGCATGTAGAATTTTCATCCTGGTTAAAGCGTATCATAAGATTCAGCCCTACTGAATTCTTCTATTGCTCTCATTTCTGTTCAGTGTCTCTTATGTCTCCTAAAACATTTCTCAAGTATAGTAACAGGGACAGTGGAGAATACATATGCAAACCCGGAGAGTAGAAATTAGGAAACACTTTCTCATCCTACTAAAAGTGAACATAGGAAAATCGTAACTTTCCCTACCTTTGAAATGGTTTAGAATGCTTACTGATACTGACACTTTGCAAGTGCAAAAAGAGTTAATGCACAAAGACAATGTTCTAAAAATGGGAAGTAATATTAAACAGCTCATAAATATTTTTATCATATGTTTGTTATGTCTAGAGCTTCCTAGAGCTCCTTTTCGAACCCCAAATTGGCACCTGCCTATAAATTAATGAGGTAGATTTTCAATCAAATATCCAATAACACACATCCAAATGAGAGTGGACTTTTCAAGATAATCACATTGGAAGACCTTGGCGATGTTCAAAATAATTACATAAAACTTGTTTTTTTTTTTTTTTTTTTTTACTTTTCATGTTTATTGAAATCAACTTATCAACTGATGTAAAAGACTCATGATTCAGTGTGTGCAGCTCAGCTGAGTGACTAGCTTTGTTCATTCATCTTCGTTTTCTGCAGCATTGTTTATGGGAAATGAAATTCATTCTTAAGAAGCAAAAGGTATTCAAAATATATTATCTTCTTAAATGACTATTTGTAACAGTCATTTGGATGGGCAAATTATTATGTGCTTACTTAAAACCCATTTATGCCTAATTACAACTCACTTCAAGTGATATTGATAAATTAGAAAGAGAAAAATAGCCAAGAAAAAATAAGTATTTAGGGGTGGGCCAGATAGCTGAATGAACTAAAACGCCTGTTGAGGCAGAGCTCAGTGGCTGGTGTTCAGATTATCAGGTGTGCTGTGCTGACCCAGCTCCTGGAGTGCACGGAGACAGTGACTGAGACTGGGCGTGAGGGCACACACCTGTAATCTTAGCCCCTGGGAGGCTGATAACAGGAGAATCATTATAAGTCTGATTTCCATAGTGAGACTCTGGAGACCCTGTTGACTCTGTACCTGTTATGGTTTATGTCTAGTTGTCCCCCCAAAGCCTCATGCAATCACGGGGCATGGCTTCTATAGACTGAGACTTGATTCATGATCCCTGGGATTGTGTTTTAGTACTGATGGGATTATCGGTCTGAGTAAAGCTGAGACTGGGTGTGGTCTAGGGTGGATATCCTAAGGCAGCGAGCCTGAATATCATTTAAAGAGTGACAGAGAGACAGACTCAAGCTGTAGCTGTTGCTCTCTGCTTCCCTGTTTGGTTGGCTGCCACTGCCACCATTTTATTGCTGTTCTACTGCCATGAACTGGATGTCCTTTGCTCTGTTTCACTCAGCCTTGGGCCAGCCAAACATGGACTGAAACCTCCAGTAACTGTGAGCTAATAAACCTTTCCTTCCTTCATTTTGAGCATGGGGTATTTGTCCCAGCAATGAGTAAAAAGTAATTAAGACAGTACCAAATATATGAAAAAGAAAAAAAAAAAGAATTAAGTTTTTAGGTAATAAAATCTGAAGTAAGAATATCTAAGCAACTGTTTTTTTTTTTTTCTGAATATAAAGAAGTAAAAATGGAAATAGCAGTTTGCTTAAGTGTACACATCCTTTGATGAAGAAGGCAAGCTCATATCAACTGTAGTCTCTACATAACATAAAAAGGAGCACTTAACAAAGTATCTAGTAACAGTTTAAAAAGTTTTAGCTAGTAATATTTTTATGAAGTCAGAAATTGCCTATAGCTGTATTATAGACGCTGTGCCTCACTCATAGCTGTTTTTCTAATCTAAAATTCTTATCTTGTGTACAGACAGTAAATCGGTCTTTTAAAAGTACTAGATTCAGTTTTGATTAATTTTCTTTGACTCTACATGTCAGCCCTTCAGTGAAAGGGAATTGTATGGACCGGTGGAGGTGAACCCAAGGCCCACAAGGCACAGCCGGCCATTTGTCTCACTGGGCTCCAAAAGGTTTTCCATCACTGCTATAGCTTGTCAAAGGCCAGCCAGGTTTCCTTTTTATTTCTTTTCTTTATTTAGCAAGATTTGTTGTCCTGGAATCAAGATGCTTTTCTTGAAAAATCACAAACTGTTGAAAACAATTATTCTTTAGAGTAGATTAAACTGATGAAATAATTGATGTGTCAATTAGAAATTCATTAAATAAGGCCATATTTTGTATATTATTATTGAATGTATAGTATGATTAAAATATGGATTATTCTTAAAATTGTGAATGAAACATTGATTGAAATCAGGAAATTAAAAAAGTCTATTTTAATTAATGTGAAATAGTACAGTACTTAATGCCAATAATAAAACCCACTGTAAATCATAACAAGCATTCATATAGCATCATGTGGTTTTAAAGTGTATGATGATAAAAAATGAATAAGAAGCATTTCCCATTTACCTAATGAAAATTGGAATAAATATTTTCCACTTGCCCAATGAAAATTTCAATACAGTAACATTTTTATTCCCTAAAGTCAATTATCAATACAGTTAGAAAACTGAAGACTGCATGTATATTATGACTAAGAGATAGCTAACACATCAGCATTCCTGAGCAAACACTGTCATCATGCTGTTCCAATTATTCTTTGTTCTCTAGTCTTAATAAAATAATATACTTCCTGATCACATTAGAAGAATCCATTTAGCTTGAACGAACTCCATCAGAGTGGCTCTGATTATTGTTAACATTGATTTGGTTATCTGAGTCCAGTGAAGGCTTGCCATGATTTTCCGCAGCAAATTCCCACTAAGCTCTCTTTTCTTGTTGTATTTCAGAATTTTCTATTAACTTCAGTGACAAAATCATATAAAAGATAATTTTAAAAATTACTCACACTATCTCAATGAAGGTGCAGGTCACAGTTGTACTTACACGAACTGATGGCTTCCTATAATTTCTGACATCCTGAATGAAAGTCCTTAAGAGATTTAAGTGTAACGGCAAAATCATCGCATTAAACTATATAAATTCATAGTCAATGAATAAGAAGTAATATATGGGATTTATACATCTTATCTGTAGGTAAGAGAAGGAGTTAACATTTTACTATGAAGCCTACCACTAAAAGAAACTGATGAGGACATAGTACAAATTCCTTAATAGAATTTTGTAGTAGAAATTGTACTTAAATCAGAGGAGAGGTATGCAGTGCTATTAGAAAGGTGAGATCTACAACTAACAACTAAATTCAAAACTTAATAACAATCAGTATTAATTTATTAAGACTCCTTCCATCTGTTTTAAAGGTATTAACTGTTTGGTTACTCTCCTCCTCATGAATAAATAATGAACAATTTGAAGTAAGCTTCTTTATTTCAGAGTAGCCCCTTGAAAAATTTTAAGAACTCAAAAAAAAAAAAAAAAGAATAAACTAGTTTCGAAAAAGATTCCCAAGGGCCAATGAGATAGCTCAGCAGACAAAGCACCTGCTGAGGCAAGTGCAGGGGCCGAGGTTTGGGATTCCATCTCTGAATCCACATTCTGTGCTGGTCCAACTCCGTGGTGTGCTGAGCTGGCCACTGAGGCAGGGCGTGGTGGCACACACCTGTAATCCCACTCTGGGGAGGTTGAAAACAGGACGATCACTACCAGTCCCATCTGCATAGATTTAAGCTACAAGTCTGATCTACATAGTGAGATCTTATAACAAATAAATATCTTTTTTAAAAAATTAATTAAAAATTTTTAAGATCTCAAGTATTTAAGAAGAGTTTGAAAAATAATTTAAGAAATATAAATTTAAAAACCTTAAAGTTACTGATAAATTTCATCTCTTTTTTATATCTCCAATTTACAAATTAGAAATGAAAAGCTATCAAATAAAATGAAAAATTATACATTTAAAAGTTGTATAAGTCCATATAAATAAATTAGAAGTCAGTGAATTGACTGACAAAGTTTTGAGCAGTGACTTAGGAGTTTAAATCCATAATAGGCTTTGAATCTTATTTTTAGGACAGAATACGGTACTAGTTCCACTGTGGTAGTATTTTTTTCTTCTTCTTTTTTTTTTTTTTCACTAATGTTGTGCTAGGGAAATGACTGGGAATATCTAAGTTACTGTCTAGCTAATTCCTCAGTTTTCATAGACAACATTGATTGGAGCGCTTTCTCCTACTCATCATATAAGGTATAAAAGAAAATGTTTGCATATATGCATATATTCAAATGTTTCCTAAATCCAATCGATATATGCTTCACTCCACATAGTTGTTATTATTAAATCATTATTATTTGACGGGAAGAGTCCCTAAAACCCACGCATTGCAACTTTCTAGCGCCCGATATTACCAACTGTAGTTTTTATGCCGCACTTTAGATCTCTAGGTTTATTCATCTCGTAAGACTGCCACCTTGTACTCTGAATTGTGCCTCCCCATGTCTCTCCTCTCCTCTGCACCTAGTCACTGTTCTGCTCTGTTTCTATGCACTTGATCTTTTATCTTTTAGGCTCCATATATAATAAAAAACATGAAATTTTTTGATGTCTGCCTTAATTCACTTACTATAATGGTACCTAAGTTCATCCATATTGGTAAAATATCCTTTGTGTGTTATATATATATATATATATATATATATATATATATATATATATATTCACTCATTTGGTAATAGACATTAATTATTTCCATATTTTGGCTATTATGAACAGTGCTTCACTGAACCTAGAAAAGCTGAAATATGTATAAGGCACTAATTTTATTTTCTTTGGTTATTTACTCAAAGAGGGATTGCTGAGTCCTACTGTAGTTTGCTATTAATTTTTTCAAGAGTATTCACATAATTTTCTATAATGTTCACACCAACAACTTTACTCTTTTTATATTCTTCAAATACTTGTTATTTTTTTTTTTTTCACTTTATAAGAGATACTCTAGCAGCTATGAGGTCGAATAGTATTGTAGTTTTGATTTTCATTTCCTTGGTAATTAGTCATGTTGAAAAAACAATTTCAGAAATAATTTTGGTCATTGATATGTCTTGTAAGGAAATGTCTATTTAGGGTGTTTTCTTATTTTAAATATTATTTGTGTTTCTTTTTATATATTTGTCTTGTTTGTTATAGAACTGTATGAGTTCCTTATATATTCTAGGCATTAACACTTTAAAGGATACATAGTTTACAAATATTTTCTCCGAATTCATAGGCAAATTTTTTATTTGTTGTTTGTTTTCCTTTGCTCTACAGAAGCTTCTTAGTTTGATATAATCTTGTTTATCACTTTTTTTTTTTTTTAAATCTATGCTTTCAGGATTCTGTATAAAAAATATTTTCTAGGCCAATGGTGGTCAAGAAGATTTTTTTCCCTTATATTTCCTTCCAAGAATATTATGGTCTCAGGTCTTGAATTCATTTTGTGTCTTTTTGCAATCTAAAAAGGTTATTCATGGTCTAAAAGTTAAAGGATAGACATTTCATGTACCATGGAAGCAAACAGCGATAGCAATTTGAGTATCAGATGTGGTAAATTTCAAGTTAAAACTAATTAGCTGAGATAAAGAAGGTCACTACATGCTAATTAAAGGAACAATCCAACAAAAAAAGATAACATTGAGAAACATATATATACATTGAATATGCACCTATCTTCAAAAAACTAAAAGTAGTGAAATTAAAAGACCAATTAGAATAGCGGTTTTCTTTTTTTCTTTTTTTTTTTTTTGCCGTTTTGAGACAGGGTCTCTCTATGCAGTTCAGGCTGGCCTTGAGCTCACTTTTGTAGCCCAGGCTGGTCACAAACTTGCACTGATTTTCCTGCCTCAGCCTCCCAAGTGCTGGGATGACATGTGTGCACCACCATGCCCAGCTAGAATAGAGATTTTCAACATCTCATTTTTGAAAAAAACAAAACAAAACAAAACAAAGAAACAAACAAAAAACACAGACCAACTAAACAAGAAACCAGTAATGGAATTTCAGAGCTGAAGTACAGCCTTGAATGTATAGACCTAATATATATATATATTTTTTTTTCTTTGTATACAGAGTATTCCACCTCTCTACAACAGAGTTTACAATTTTTCAGCAGCTGATGATATTTTCCCAAAATAAATCACATTCTAATCCACACAATCTACTTCAAATGAAAAAGAACTGAGATTATTCCAGGCATATTAAATGACCACTATACAAAGAAAATATAAATCAAAAATAGAAGAAATTATGGAGAAGACAAAACCTCCTGAAAAATTACCAGTAACTTCTAAACAATCTATGGGTCACAGAGAAATCAAAACAGAAATTAAAGAAATTCTGGAAGTTAATGACAGTGACTGTATGACTGAATGAAGTCCCTGGGACAGTGTGAAAGAAGTTCTAAGAGGAAGATTCATCATAATCAATACTTATGTTAGGAAAACAGGGTAAAAACAAATAAATAGTCATATGAAAAATCTTAAGATACTGGAGAGAGAACTAAAAATGAGCCCAAAACTTAAACTAAGGAGGGCAGTTATAAAGATGAGGGCAG
>PVJA010043316.1:0-16837 GCA_004027025.1 Myocastor coypus | reverse complement strand
TCATCCCTTTCCTCTGAGGTCCCATAATCTCCTTGACCAGAAAATTTGGGACACCTCTGAGTTATAGGATATTACAGCACAGGTTCTCTTATATCCTGGGTCCTTATTGACCTTGAAGGGCTAGGGCCAAAATATTGGCTATCCTTATAGCCCTTCTTTTTCTCCAATTTTTGGTCTGTTAACTTACATTCTTAACCCTTCAGCAGAAAAGCTTTGTGATACTATTACTCTATAATATAGGTACTTGAGCTTATCATCACTGGCTTTCTGAGTATCAAATATCTTTGACTTAGCTTGGAAATGATATTTTCTGACCATCATTGATATTCTGATAACGTTCCATACAATGTGATATAAGCAGTTACAAAATTTTGACACAGATATTTGGAAATTCAAGGAAATACAAAATTGTAGCCTGTCAATATTATGGTATTTGGCCCAGTCTCTTATTTTCAAGTACTACTCTTGAGAGAGAGAATGACAGTAAGCGAGTTTACACCAGGAGCAGTACATATCAAAAAGACAAGAGTGACATATATTCCAAACATAGTTTTAGCGTTACATTGTGCTATAATCAATATGCTGAACCTTTCGAAGGTTCTTGAGACCAATATCTGATTCATCCAGTGTACATAAGTGTATGGTTTTGCTATTGATATGTTTTCTCCTTTATCTGCTTCCAGTCACTTCGTTTAATCCATAACACATTCAGCTGTGTTATGCCCTTAAGTTCTTGTTTTCTTGTTTAAAGTTCTTATATTAGGGAGACTATACGATATTTACACATATAGGTCTGGTTTATTTCACTAATGAGTATATGTTCAATATGCATCCATTTATATATGAAGTCTTCAAATTTATCATTCTTTATGGATGAGACAAAAATTAATAGAACTAGAAGAAACTGGTATGCAGTCATAACTGATATGGTAATGGATTTCTCTTAATGGTTGATTTAAAATAAAATGCACACACTACTCTGTTTAAATTTATTTTTCAGTGTAGAATTATTTAGACATGCTGTCTTGGCTTGTTTGATATTTTTTATGACAAGACACTGCTCTTTTGAAAGGGGTGAATCCAGCTTCCCGGTGTTCTGGTTCAACTAGTCAGAATTATTAGGAGGTTATTTCTGACAACTAAAGCACAACTACAATGTATATGTTGCACAAGAATATCTAGAAAGCTAGGGTATGAATTCATCTTGGTATCAAGACTCAAATAGATTTTCTCTTAATTGATTATCCTTAGGATCTGACTGGATTAAAATCTCTTTGAAAGCAGGGACTTGTTCTTGTGATGAACTCCTTGGTGGATGAGGGAGTGGTTTCTGTGAGAAAAGGAGAAACAGTCAAAAAGGGCCACCATTACCTCATGTGGAGTTTTCAACTGAGTGACCTCAGGAGACTAGCTCCAAATCACCATTCTGGATTTTGACCTAAGGCTGAAAACCTATGCTAGATTTAAACAGCCTGACTGACAGGGATATACTATGTGTAAATTGCATAGTTCCTGATAAGTATTTACTGTTTGATTTACAGGCTTATTAGAGATTACCAATGTAATTATGAAAAGCGCCTTGAAATCCTTCAGTGAAAAACATTCTGTAAGCAGACTGACCAGCATGTGTGTGTAGGTAGGGATCGTTAGCTTCTCTGCTCCCACTGGGTATTTCCCTTTCTGGAGCCCAGCTACTGGCATGTGTGTATATAGGGAATTTGCACACCCCAGACCTGGAACCTCCTGTGGAACCCTGAAGCAAAATTCCCTGCAGAGAGGCTGGGTTCAGACCCTCCCAGCCAAGCCAGGAGCTGAATATCTTGCCAGAGGAGCACAGGGGGTTCGCTTCCATGAGCAGCAGCAGAAAGAAGTGGAGCACAGCAGCGAGATGCAGCCAGCACAGCTGGACAAGTTCCAACTTGATTGATCCAGATCTGAATTTCAGTAAGTGCTAGCAACATAACTGCACCAAAGCTCTCCAAAAAGGGCCATAGGACAGTGCTATATGAAAATGACAAAGAGAAAGAGCAAGGTGCAATCTCAGGCCCCCAACCCATACAGAACAAAGACAGGAGACATGAACATAGAAGAAACTGTGAATCACATAGCTGAAGCCTCGTAATTAATAGCATCTGAAGTAAAGAAACAAATGCAGACATGTATAGAGGAAATCAAATGAGAAATTATCTGTGAAGTAAGCAAACAAATGTCTCAATTAACAGTATGTGAAGAAAAACCTACAGTAAAGTATAGAGGAAATTTGATCAGAAATAACCTCTAAAGAAAAACAATAAATCTTTGAAATAATAGCATCTGAAGTAAATGAAAAATTGCAGAAAGGTAGAGAGGAAATCAGATTAGAAATAATCTCTGAAGTACAACAAGAAAGAATAATTATAATGAAAGAATTAATAAATGCTTCTAAAGAAGACATTGATAAAAATTAGAGGAGAATAGAAAAGTGATGGCATCCTTGAATGAGCAATATAGGAAAGAAATAGATCACATGAAGCAGTTTCACAGAGATATACAGGGAAATAAAATCTCAGTCACAAGCTAGCAACACCATATGAATGAAAGTGTAGATAGAGCTTCAGATATTGAAGACACAGTCTTAGCGAGTGAAAAGGTAAGAAAGGATCTCTTAAAAACAACTAGGATACAGGAGAAAATAACATCTTCAAGATGATGCAAAGATGAGCAACATGAGATTAACAGGCATAAACGAGAAAGAAGGAGTCAATACAAATAATATAAAAAGAATATGGGCAGAAGTAACAGCAGAAAACATCCCATATATGAGAAAAAAATCTGACATTCAGTAACTGAGGCATACAGAACTCCCAATAACATCAAACAAACTAAAAACACACCCAGATATATAATAGTCAAGATCCCAGAAATTCAGCAACAGAATAATATACTAAAAGCTGCTGGAGAAAAGAAACAAATTATATTTAAAGTAAAACCAATTAGAATAATGGCATATTTCTCTTCACAAGTCATTAAATCAAGAAGATTATGAAGCAGAGTGCTTCAAGTCCTCTATGAAATCAAATTACACCCCAGAGTGCTATACCCTGCAAAACTGTATTCCAAGTTTGATGGAGTAGGCAAATGCTTCCACTACAAAGAACAACTAAAGAAATTTGTGATGACAAAGCCAAGGCTACACAGGCTACTAAAAGATATCTTAGAGAGGGACCAATAGGACCCGAACTCCATGAATAAGACCAGAAAGAACCCACCAAATAGGGCAATAAATTAAACACAGAAAAAAAGAGGAAAACAGTAGTAGGCAAAAAAAAAGTCAGTCACAAGGTAATGCATTTCAATCATAACCATCAATGTAAATGGTTATGTACATGGTTATCAATGTAAATTAACTGTTCAATAAAAAGAAATGGACTGGCACAGTGGGTTATGAAGCAAAATCCAACAATATGCTGTATACAAGAAATACATCTAAGTCCTAAAGAAATTCATAGGCTGAAAGTCAAAGGATGGAAAACAATACTACATGCTCCAGAACCTCAGAAAAAAAGCAGGGGTAGCAATTCTTTTTGCAAGTAGTCTGAACTTGAAACAAAGATCAATCAAATGAAATAAAGAGAGCCACTACATACTGGTCAGGGGAAAAATACAAGACACAAAGGTAACACTCATAAATATATATGCGCCTAACATTGGAGCACTGAGCTATATAAGATAAATCTTAATGGAAATTAAAAATCTAACATCCAGTATCACAATCTTAACAGGAGACCTTAATATCACTTTACCCCAAGAAGATAGGGCAAGCAAATAAAATATTAGCAAAGAAGTAGCAGCACTGAACCAGAACTTGCAACAATTGGATTTAGTGGACATATACAGAGTATCTCAGCCAACCACTTGTGAATACACACTTTTTTTGAGCTGCTCATGGGACATTTTCTAAAACAGATCATGTACTAGTCCATAGATCATGCTTAAGTATATGCAAGAAAACAGAAATTATTCCATGTATATTATCAGATCACAGTGCAATGAAACTGGAAACAAATGACAAAAAAACAAAAACAAAACAAAACAAAAAAAAAAAACAGAAATACCTGTAAATCAAACAACACCCTCCTCAACAACAAGTTGGTTGCAGAGGAATTTACACAAGAAATTAAACAATATCTACAGTTTAATGAAAATTAAAACGCAACCTACCAGAATTTATGGGATACAATGAAAGCAGTTCTTAGAGGGAAATTTATAGCTTTGAACTCACACATTAACAAAACAGAACAGGAACAAATAAATACTCTAATGCTGCACCTAGGCCATCTAGAAAAGGAAGAGCAAACCAAACCTAAAGCCCAAATATGGGAGTAAATTATAAGATTAGAGCATAAATTAATTCAATTGAGACAAGAAAACAATACAAAGAACTAATGAATAAAAAAGATAGTGATGTGTAATTCTAATCCCATGCTTGGAATGCCTGTCATTCTGGTCTTTTAGATTTGTGTGGCTTCTAATGTCACATAAATTATTGCTATACTCTCCCTCAAGTAAATTTTTTAAAGGGGGGGGTAATAAAAGAGAATAAGAGACAAGTGAAAATGCCATAGGATTAGCTGGCTGCAATTTTGTATATGGTTAAACTTCTAAATGTCTATGTAAAAATGTGTAACTGCTTTTGTTTTGTTTTGTTTTTGTCACATTCTATAGGGATTTAAAATATATATAGGCATTTATTAGAATATTGATGATTGATGTTGTAGAGTGATAGAATCACTAAGCTTCTCTTCTGGAGGATTAACAACTTAAGTAGGCAGACCAAAAAATTACAGGAAAAGAAGTGCTACAAGGATATCCAATATTTTGACCCTAACCCTTCAAAGTCTGTGAAGACTCAGGACACAAGAGAACCTGTACTGTAACATCCTATAACTCAGTGGTGTCCCCAATTTTCTGCTCAAGGAGATTATGAGGCCACAGAGGAAAGGGTTCAATGTTGTACAGTGTAACTAAGGAGAGTCACCTAGAGAGAAAAAATTCTTTCAGGCTTCACAGAGAGGAAACTGGTCAAGCAATGGCCGTGACTCATCCAAATGGCTGACACTGACAAAAGTTCTACAAAACACTGTATATGGTTTCAAGGTGAATCCTAAGGGGATTTGACTGACCTTGTCAGATATAAAAGTTACACATTTTATTGTGTAGGTCTTCCTTTAACTTGGCCTTAACAACCCAGCAGAGAAGGTTAGCCATGAGGCATAAAAAGTAAAACCAGATTAGTCTGCTGAGTTGTAAAAGGCTCAAATCAACAGCTTCCAACATTGCCAGTTCTGCTGATAACCAACCCACTACCATTATGGCATATTGGACTATACATACAACTACTTTCTCTTAGTTCAATGAGAAGAAACTCTGAATAACTACTATGAAGACAACAATAAACATTGTATTGATTATTGTGGCTGTCCTAATGGCAGGTTCTGAAGCTATCTCATGCTATTTCTTTCTTGTTGAAATTAATAAAGTTTAAAAAAATATTGTGCAACCATACATAGCAATACAAACTAGACTAATATTAGATTCTATATTTTGTTACAGAACAGACTTTAGTTTTATTGCAGTAGCCTATTACAAACACAAGACACTTTTTCATTCAACTGATTTTATACAGATCTTTGTTTTTAATGTTGTAAAGTTCTCCTCTTATTCCAAGTTTAAAACGCCTTGCAATGAGGCCATTAATAAATGTTTCCTTCTGTCAGAGTGATTTTTCAGCTCTTCTTATCTAAAAAACAGAGACCAATATGATAATAAGTAGGAGCACAAACATAGTCTCTGTTAGATATCTTTGGTCATAGGACAGGCTCATTAATGTTGTCATGACAACCATCTCCTCACAGGTTACATGCTTGTGAGATTCTACCAAGATGCAAATTCTAGCTTAAACAAAGCAAGCTTACTCTAAATGACATGTCAACTTTCAAGGGAGAGTGAGGTGATCTTGATCATTTTTTTTTTCCATATGCAGTGTTCTATTTGGAAAGCTTACTTCTTTTTTTTAAAAAATTATACACTCATTTTTATTTTGTTCAAAAGATGTTTCTGTCCAAAAGAGAAGGAAGATAGACTCTGAGATCTCACAGAAGCACTCCCATCATATATATTACTTGCTTTCTGATTTCATCTTCCTTATCAATTCCTTGATAAGGTACTGCAGATGACAATATATCTGAGTCATTTTGAAAAATAATGACTGCAGACTTACCCTTTCAAGTCATCTTCTCACGTTAGATTCACCTTTCTTCTCTTGTCTATCCCTTACCCGTGCCTATGCCTCCCACTGTGCTACTACGAGCTCTGTAGTTTAGAAATGGCAAGAGATAGGAAGAGGAAGCCTACACTGGCTTGGTATCTCCATTTTGGAAGTTGAGGTGAATTCTCTCTCCTCCAGTCTATGCATCTTGACCATAGCCCTTGAAGATGTGTCTGTTCTGTTCCCATTGAGATGCAGTGTAGTGGATTGGTTTACTTCCCCCCTCAGTAAAAGAGGCTTAGTAATTCAGTCATGGCCTCCTAGTTTTCCAGTGGGACTGTCTTCCCAGTTGCAGCTGTGGATGTGTCCCAAAGCCAGATATGGGTACACACCTCTCTTTGATTTCCTTCACTATGGTGCAAGAAAAGTTCCATCTGTTTCCGTGCCCCACCGACCCTGCCTCCAAATACAGCAAATTCCTTTTATCATACTTGTGTCTGACCAAGACCAATCAGCACTCCCAGTGCCCACCATCTGGTCCCCTAACTGTGTTTATCTGTACTATGTGTGACAGTGTGTAAGGAAGGGCTGTGTTAGCCATCCATGAAACTGGCCAGATATAGACACTCTTCTGAAAGTTTGAGATTTGAGTTAGAAAAGAGTCAGTTCACTCGGTTTTGTCTAGTTGTTCCCCTAAAACCTTACGTCAGTCATGGAACTGTCAAGCACGTGGCTTGAGGAGCGGGGCCAGCCAGGTGCGGAACCATTAAACTGACAGCATACGCTGGTAGACGCCCCCTTTCTCCCCTAAGCAGCGGTCTCTCAGAGGTATGGAGCAAATCATCGTCGACACAGCAGCGTCCCAGCCTCTGCTCCAGACCCTGTAGGACAGGGGCAATGTCTTGAAACCTCCAGTAACTATGAACTAAGTAAACATTTCCTTCCCTAAGCTTAGGTGTCAAATATTTGTCCCAGCAACAAGAAAAGAGCAACTAAGACACTCAGGTCTTAAGATAAAGCCAAATTTTGAAACACTGCGTAGTAAACCAGGGAGTGAACAATAAATAAGTGGCAGACTATATGCTGAATGCAGGGGCCAGAAAGAGTCCTACCTCCCAGGAACTTTTATCTTACTCAGAGAAAAAAAGAAACATGCAGGCAAGTAATTAGATTTCAATGCTGGCAAGAGTAATATCTGTCAGTGGAAGAAATGCTGTTTTGGCAATAAGGTTCCTCTCAATTTGCAAAGGCTAAACGGGACAAACGCACATCTCTGGAGAGGAAGATGCAGGCCACATCTTGTTTACCTATCAGATCATGAAAAGCCACTGGTGGGTTCCCACGAAGTGAGCGTTACAATCAGACTTACAGTGTTGCTGGTCCTTACGTCTTCCCCTGTGTGCAGGTGTTTGGAGGTGAGCAAAGCGGTAAGGATGGAGAGGTTAAACAGTGGCTCAGGCAGCCTGCGGTGCTGATCCATGTTCACAGCAAAGATAAACGAGAAACAGTGAGCTTTCCTGGATGGTGGGTGAGAAATGACTCAGTGATATCACCTTGGCTTTTGCTCTGACAGATTTAATAGATTGTAATCCTATGTTCTTCGTGTACTTGGGGGAAAACAGAAAACGTTCTGTTTTGATTATATTTTATGTTGCTGACGCCTGCTATATATCCAACTGGAGAAGTTACCAACTGTTATTATCGGAACCCAAGTATAAAGGGCTTGAACTCTATGTACTAAACTGATAGTCATCTAGGTATAGAGGATCCATTAAAATACATTTTTTTCCTATAAAGAATTTCACATTTAAATATAAAGCAGTCTCAACTTATTCACAAGGGACATTTTCTAAGATTCCCTGTGGATGCCTCAAACAGGATAGAAAAATATCCTGTATATGATTTTTATGTATGTACAGATTAACTTATGATAAAGATTAAATGGTAAGTAATAGAGACTGATTTATAAGTTAGCCACTTGAATAAGATATAAACAACAATTATTAAATATAACATAGAACAATTATAATTACTATAGTACAATTACTATAGCACAATTACAACTACTATAATACAATTGCCAGAATTACTAGTACTCTTGATTTGTGGGGTCATTTTTCCATAAAATATGACTTATAAGAAAGAAGAAGCCAGGTGTGGTGGCGCACACCTGTAATCCCAGCACTTGGAAGGCTGAGGCAGTAGGATCAGTGTAAGTTCAAGACCAGCCTGGGCTACAAAAGTGAGCTCAAGGCCAGCCTGAACTGCATAGTGAGACCCTGTCTCAAAAGAAAAAAAAAAGAAGGAAGAAAAATATATCTGTATATACACAGGATAGCTTGGATGATCGTACTGCTGTTTGCTGCTGTTCTGTTGAAAAGATCAGGGGCTGGTGGGGAGATAGGTCAGTAGAATAAGCGCTTGCCTAGCAAGCACAAGGTCCTGAGTTCAATTCCCAGTTCCGCAAAAAAAAAAAAAGAAAGAAAGAAAGAAAGAAAGAAAGAAAAGATCAGTTCATGCTAGAAATTTTTTTTCTCCCTCTCCTTTTTAATTTTTTAATAATTTTTGACCAATTTTGCATGATTTTATTTGGCTATCTGAACAACTAATTTGAAGGCAACATTATGCAATATAAAAACCATTGTTGAATTCCTATCATTTTGTTTAGTTAAGCTCTGTATCTTTTTAAATTTTTCAATGACTATTTTACATTCTCTTTAAAAACTAAAAGAGATCTATTTTTAAAAATGGCTAACTTGAAGACAACGACTGTCATTCTGTAATGATAGATTTGGTTAGCAAAGTGCAAGTTGACTTCTAGGTGACCAAGAGGTAAGTTCGAGGCTGCAGCACAGGTGTGATGCCCAGAGGGATGATTTGAAGCATGGCAGGACAGACTAGGAGGCTGCGAGGTTTCAGCATGTAACCCAGAGCAACAAGTAATTTCAGTTACAAGGTGTTCATTTCTGAAGTATTCTATTTAGTACTTTAAAAGTATAGACCAATGCAATTGAAACCCCTGATTGGGACAAGGGTCTGTACATCAAATTAGGTGCACTAGAATATGAGTTTCCTAGAGCTCCTATAACAACACAGACTGAGGGGTTTAACAGAAAATGAGTTGCTCACAGTTCTTGAGGCTTAAGGTTCAGGGACAACATCAATGGCCACCTTCTGCCATGTCTTCACAGTATTGCTCCTGTGCATGCTAGCATGTCTGTTTCCTACTTTGGTTTTTATAAGGCTAAATCCATAGTGGATGAGAGCCCAGCCAGATAGCCCTATTTACCTAAGGCTCTGTCTCCAAATGTGGTCACATTCTGGTACTGGAGAAAGGAGGAGAGAGGGAAGTAGGTTGAGGAAGGGAGGGAAGGAGGGAGGGAGGGAGACAGAGAGACAGAGACAGAGAGAGAACTTAGTGGTGTCTTCATTTTTCTTAAGGACTCCTAGCCAGTTGGATTATTAAGACAAAATCTAGTTTAATCTTAATAAGCTCCCCAGAGACCCATCTCCAACTATAATCCCAGGGAAATCTAGGGCCTCAGTGCATGCATTTTGGGACAATAAAATTCAGACAATGAAAGGATCCTGAGAAGAAAGTATTCCATAGGGAAAGTAGGATTGAACTTATCATGTGTCCCTGAGGGCTTGTGTAAGATGAGATCAGAGAACTTGGCCATTGGTTTTGGCAAAACATGGGTCATACTCACCTTTACTGAGACTCCATTTGATGAATGACAGGAAATCTGATTTGAATAAATTGACACTGACAATGTCTTTTAAGAAATTTAGTTTAAGAAGCGGCAAATAATAGAATAGTAGCTGCAGGGAATATAAAGTGAAAAGAAGATTTTCTTCAGTGAGTAGATCTGATGTCTTGTACATGCCCTTCAGGGAGCATCAGATCTAAAGAATGAAACCAGCAAAGCTCTAAGTCTGATTCCCGAATCAGAGGCTGTGAGGTAATGATACGGGGTGAAGTTTTAATGTCTGGGAAAAAATTTAGACAAAATGAGATATTCCTTCATTATAATAAGAAAAGAAACAAAGCTCGTGGCTATGGATTCAGGAGAGAGTAATGGAGGAAAAGAGGAGCGTGCTCAGCTTGCCCAGTGAAATTGCAGGAGTCGTTCGAAGGCAGTCGTCACGTGGGAGAAGTGCTTGGGCTCTGAGGTGAAGGAAGATGCACAGTAGTGATCATGCAAGGTGGGGAGCAGAATGTCCTGGGGGACCACGGTGGACACAGGCAGAATCGAGTGTCCATTTGAGCCTGGCCAGCAAGGGAGTAAATCCTTTGGTGCAGTTTAGCCACTCAGGGGAGGCTCAGCTTTCTGATCCATTGAGAGCTGGAGTGTTGCAATGTGGAGTAATTCAGAGTCCCACTGTGATCGACGGTATATTGAAATTAAGTCCTAGAGCAGATGAACTGCAAAGCTACCTAGGCTGTTGGCTGTTGGGCTGGAGTTTATGGAAAAGGGACAGACACTGCTGAGCACATGGATTAGGATGTGGACAGCGAAGGGACGATGACAGAGAAGAGCTAGTGATATCTAAGAACTGAATCTACAATAATTCATGAATTGTTTGTATGTCTGTTGAATCTTCCAGAACTGCAAGAAAGTAGTTAGAGATGGGGAGATAGGAAGCCAGGCACTAAAGTCAGTAATCAAAGGGGGTGGCTGGAAGGTAATGAAACCATCAAGGGAAGTCAGGCTGAAGAATCACAATACAGGCTCCAAGGGAGCTGGGGTTTACAGGAGGAAAGGACAATGGAGCAAAGAGTAGCAAAGAAAGCTCTTCTGTTTGTCTTCTAGCTTGGAGAGAGGTGCCATTCAAAGTACTACGGTGCAGTGGACCTTCTGAGGTTCCTGGCCCTACGATCCAGGGTGATCCCACTGGTGTGTACCCTCCCCCCTCGAGGTAGACTGCAGGAAAGCTGCAGGTGGGACTCATCTACACTGAGAGGGTTATAAGACCCTCAACAGGAAGCCATTGAACTGCTGATGGTGTTTGTTCCGACCTGGAGTGAGGTAACACATGACATTCCCAAAAGCCTTATAATGTGAAGTTTGTGCAGTTTTTGCCATTTTGTGTTGTTTACCATTAAGATCCTGAAGTAGAGAATAGTTAGTTGTGGTGTTCTGTATCCAAGTATTTCTGAGTAGTGTGAACTTGAATCATTGAAATCTTATGGTCTTCAGGGAACATAGTACTATAATAGGCAGGGAGAGATGGAATTGCAAGTGTCTACCTTGCATATGCAAACAGCAAATATTTCACCCATTTGTGGCAAAAAGTAAGGCACAGAGAATGAAATGCTCCAGAATACCCACCTCCACACGAATGCCTTTTCTCCTTCCAGTGTAGAGCTTTAACCAATAAAGAAGTAGGTTGGCAATTGGGAAATCGAGACCAGTGGCTTTCAACCTGTGGGTTGCGACCCTGGTGGGAATTGAACGATCAAAACACAGGGGTTGCCTAAAACCATTTCAAATAATAACTGTAGCAAAGTTACAGTTTTGAAGTAGCCACCAAAATTATTTTTTGGTTTGAGGTCACCGCAGCATGAGGAACTGTATTGCGGGGTCAAGGCATTAGAAAGGTTGAGACCCACTGATCTAGACGGACACCTAGCTACATACTGGCAGAGTTTTCCCTGTGCCTCAGCTTCCTCTGTGTTACAGAAACAATAACATATCCTGACTCTTTACTAAAGAATGTGGAAAATCAAGTACTGATGCACACGAGAGTGTGTTGAGAATGAATTGCTTTATATAAGTGTGGGAAGCCTTTTATTTCTGTCTTGGTGGTTTAATGAATGTTAGAGTAAGGCCAACAGTGTTCATAAATAGCCACCATAAGCATTGTGTTTGGATGACTGCATTGACCGTATGATTGTTTGTAAGTAATTGTTTTGGTGGCATTAATCAGTCTGGTAGCCAAGCTTCTGAAAAAGCAATAGCATGTGAAATCTAGAAGGGATAGCTGGCTTTGAAATCACAAGACTTGCAGACCAGCTCTTTCTCCTAATTGCTAAATTGGATGAATCACTTGATGTCTCTAGATCTCACTATACTTGTCTGTAAGGTAGAAACTTTAATATATGATTTACTTTTCTTAAATATTGAGACATTCTCAAGAATATATATGACTTTTGTGAGCCATAAAAAGAAATTACTTTCAGTGAAATTTGATGAAATCCAGAGATAGAAACCATGATTGATTGATTTTTATAACTCTTCTGAATAATTAGGAAGTCTTCTATATAGCATTAATTCAATAAATGCTTATAGGAATGAATCAGGACTCCAGCTTTGCATTTTATTCCTTCTTTCTCATTTTCCATTAAGGCTAAGCTTCAGCTCAAATCATGAAGTCTACGTTGAGTCTTCTTTTCTTTCCACAGCCTGTGAACCTCAGGGATCCCTCCCTTTGCCCCTTCCTTTGCCTTCATGGCCTTCTCTTCCCTTAGTTTCTCACCTCCACTTTGCAACTGGCACACTCCAAGGCCCAGCTGAAGTGTGAACGCTTCAATGTTATTTTTAAAATGTTCCAGGTGATTATTGCATCACTGGAATAGCCTTCTGTGACCCTCTTGACTGCCACATCCTATATTTGTAATTCTGTAGAGCCTGGAGAGGGACAGACCTATTGTCTCGGGGTGTGTCACTTTTCTTTAAATCTATTTTACAAAATACTTCCTGTTAGGTATTATTCCAAAGGCATTTTTTTCCCATGTGAAACATTGATTTGGTGGTACACATTTGTAATTTTAGTATCTATAAAATGTATCTTTCTAATCAACTGAGGGAAGGTTTTCAAATAAAAATTAATAGGAAATGTAATAACTACAGATGTTGTCTTGCCTAGAAATGGTTGAGGGACAGTGCTATTTTGAGCTCCTCTGAGGAAAGGTAAACAGAAACAACCACCAGCAGCTAAAAGAGGGTGAAGGGTGGGAAAAGCATCTATTTTGAATGATCAGAGTCAAGTCAGAACATGAACAAATGTCCGTTACCTCGACCATGTGGAAGGGAGGTCAGTACTTAGGATTATGGGAAAGGCCACATATATGAGGAGGTGTATGAAGACCATAAAACCAGCCAAGGAACTAGCCCTGTGACTTGCCCATAGTTCTTATATCAGTGGATCTGAAGAACACTCTTTAGCAGCAGCACTTCATGGGATGGCTTGGGTATGCCCAACTTGAAGACAGTACTCTGTTTAATCTTTACCTTACATTAGGACACTATAAATTTTGAAATGAAAGACTGCTTGATGGTTAAAGTGGATTGCCCATGTGAGCACCTAGAGAGCTGCCAAGGGAGTAGAAAAGCCCATTTCCTGTGTGCTTCCCATGCATGAATTGTGAAAGATAAAAGATAAAGTCAGAAGGTCCATTGGTAAAGACGGAGCTAATTCTTAAGCTACTAAGAATATGTACCACATCTGAAAGCAGAAGAAAAGAGCAGAAGCAGAAAATTTTAACTGAGGTTGGGGAAGAGACCCATTGACTGGCTGTAGTTGACAGCATGCTGTTGACATAGGGATTTGACTGTGTTCATTTTCCTTCACATGGACTCTGAGTGTAGCTTAGAGCCCTCTCCATCTTTTAGCCATACTGAGGTATACATCCTCTAAGGTTTCTTGTGGAGAGAAGAGAGTAATTACATCAAACTTATAAATAGCCAGGCCTAACTTATGTCAGCTTTGCTATGACTCATTGGCCAGAACATCATATTTATGTAGCAGTCAAGGAAATTGAAAATTTTATAATTTCTTTTTAATTACAAATAGAAAATGTGTAGAGCACACAGCATTGTCTTGGCCATAACCAGGACATCTGTATGGAAATCCTAATTATTAGAAAATTTGATTGAAACAATGCATTATAAAACAATGAACTGGAGAGTGTCACAGCCATAAATCAATACAGCAGAGGAGATCCTTCTCCAGTAGAGTATGAAAAATTAGAACTCATATTTCAGCTTGTCAGTTTGTCAAAGCAGTGGTGGGGGCATTTGATAGCCTTGATTGCTTCAGGCTTCTAGCTCCTGCCTCTGTTCAGAGGCATCCTGCCTTTGCCCTTACATTTCTGAGCCCTTCACACTTACGCACTCACTGAGTGTGGAAGGTAGTGTCTCGAAAAGTTTGGAAGCCTGGGTCCCTGATGCTTCTTCAAAGAGAGTCGAGTGTTCTGGACAACTCTTATGGAAAGTCTCTCTTCAAAAATGAAAGGAAAGAAGACTGAAGAGTAGCTGATGTCTTAATTTTACAGAGGCAGGGCTCAGAAGATAGCTCAGTGATCTAAAAGCCTGCCAGGAAAGTGCAAGGACCCTGGTTCGATCTTCAGTACCTCATGATGCTGGTCCCAAGCATTGAGCTGACCACTGAAGCCAGGTGTGGTGGTGCACACCTGTAATCCCAGCACTGGGGAGGCTGAGACAGGAGGATCATTATTAGTTTGAGCTGAGCAGTGAGACCCTGTACCAAATAGATAGATAGATAGATAGATAGATAGAGAGAGAGAGAGAGATAAAGAAAAATTTACAGAGTATCACTTTCATTTTTAGATTGTGCAGACAAAATGCAACCTTTTGAACAGGAATATTATTCTGTGCATGAAGCTATGGCTTATGTAGATGAGTCGGGTTCTTCCTGACACCTCTGCAAGCTGAATTACAATGTCCCTACCCCCATGCCTCTGTGCTTCTGTTTGTCACTAACTTGACAACTTTGGGAGGCTGTCGTCTATTTTGTGTTTTCCTTATCCCTCTAATAAGCTTATCCAGCACTGGAGCTAGCATGGTTTGTTTTCCTGCCTTGGCTTTCTTCATATTGCCTAATAGAGAAGCTAGCAGCACATTATGAGGCATGAGTTCTCAAAAATTATTTACAAATCCATTTCTTCCATCTGCCTCCTCAAACCAATTTGGCTAATTGGCCCTCCAGTCCTTCTGTGAAATGATTCTTTCTGAATCCCTGCCCTAAAAGAAACAAAGTAACCTCTGAATCACTCAAACAATTCAATTATATTCAGCCCATCTTTTAATGACAAATATATTAGTTGTAGGAAGTTATTTGGAATGTTGTTTCTCTGTATATATTGTATTAAATAGGACATACCAGCTTTTGACTATCATGATCTCTTTAGGTTAAGTAATCTGTTTGAGTGGGTGAGAAGCCACATAGAAATCAGATACATTTTAAGATTTTATGAATATTTAGTAGAGATTTACAAACAAAAATGGAGTAGAGAGACATTACATATACTATTCTCCTGAAGCATGCTAAGTCTTATCGAATTTCTTTTTTAAACATATTTTGTACAGGGTATCCAAGGTCTCACTACACAGATCGGACTCAGAGTGATCCTCCTGTTTTCAGCCTCCCAAGTGCTGGGATTACAAATGTGAACCCATGACCAGTCTCAGTCACTGTCTCTGTGTGCTCTGGGGTTCAGGGCTGGGGGATCCAAGCCTAGTTCCTGTATCTGCCTAAGCAGGCACTTTAATCCACTGAGCTATCTGGCTAGTGCAAAGTCTTACAGAATTTGATTGATACATTGAAAGACTCTAACATTACTATTTGCCTGCAGTACCATGGGAAGTATGCTAGGTACTTTATAAGCATTTCTCCTTTTAAAAATCTGCAAATATCCTGCAGAGTTGACATAAATATCACCATTTTACAGATGATGATAGAAACTTTCAGAGAAATTAGACCTGTTGTGCAGGGCAAACATCTGTCGAATGACACATAAAGCTTTCTGAGTTTGCAAACTAACATGTTATATGGGGAAAACATCAATTTTTAGCATGGTTAAGATAGTGCCCTTTGTGTCTGAAATGAACTAATTCATAATTCAATGGCCATTACTCTACCCTCCCTCTTTCCTTCCCCTCTGGTGCTTCTGTAACATTCTAATTAAGTGGCATTGCCTGTGTGTGTCTCTTGAGGATTTGCCTCACCTTAGATGGCCCGCATGCAAAGCACCTCTAAGCATGGAAAGATCAACTTGTAAATGTTTCTATGGTAACCACTGACTCCCAAGGACAGCTTAACTTCTCTTCAGGCCCTGTAAGAAAGAAAGCCTGAAAAATATGTTTTGAAAGTTTTCTTTTACAACAAAATCTATTCACCAATGTTCTGATGCTATTATTTTAAAAAGTAGAGTCATTCTATAGCCTTTGTTGATTGCTGTCGCTCTGAGTGGAGCAGCTTTGAGCTGTTTTCTTCCTGTAACGCTAAACTCCTGTGTCAGTAGCTGCTTTTTTCCACTGTGTTTTCTCTTGAAGGATCCCTCCTAGCATGGTTTCTGTACTCAACAGAAAAAAATAATACACAATTATATCTTTTAGATAAAATCATATTGCAATACTGGATATATCTTTGCCCATTTAGACTATTTTGTGTATGGTTTTTTTTTTTTTTTTTTTTTTTTTTTTTTTTTTTTTTTTTTTTTTTTTTTTTTTTTTTTTTTTTTTTTTTTTTTTTTTTTTTTTTTTTTTTTTTTTTTTTTTTTTTTTTTTTTTTTTTTTTTTTTTTTTTTTTTTTTTTTTTTTTTTTTTTTTTTTTTTTTTTTTTTTT